>BLKM01000498.1:1615464-1626809 GCA_013340265.1 Coptotermes formosanus | reverse complement strand
TGCCCCGTTTTTACGCTTTTACTTCTATTTGGATAAAATTGGGTAGAGCAGATGTCCACGAAAATTCGTTGAGTAGTTGTGAGTTTCGTGCAAATTGTCGCAGTGAAGGTCATGCTTTACACCAGGGCGCAAGTGAATTTCTTCCCATGCTTTCTGCAGTTATTGCCCGATTAGGGTGAAATTCGGTGTACGAGGTCTGCGTGTAATACCGTTGGGCATTTCTGAGTTTCGTGGAAATCGGCGCAGTATAGGCCGTACTTTTTTTGTGGGCGTAAATGAGGCTACATTTACACGTGCACTGTGAAACCGTAAGCGAAAGTAAAGGACGCCTTGGTAACGTCTGTATTTTACGTACCGGCGTACACCAATTGCTCTGTCCAAGAGCCCGCCACTGGGTTCTGTCTTGTGCCCGTTGCATTCAGTCCACGCCCTCGCAAAATATTTATTTTGTTTCGCAAAGATCACGTTTAAAGCATCGTTAAACAACCCAGCAGCTGCTGAGTCTTCACGCCTACGAACCCATTTGTCACTCGAAGAGCACGCCCGTGTTTTGCCCTCTGTAACAGGGAGTGCGGACTGGCTGCTGGGCTACCCACTCAAATCCACAAGTCGGCTTCTCCGTCCCAGGTCCCCGGGCTCATCTCCGTGCCTTCTCATCTCATCTCCCCTTCCCCCCTTTCTGGATGATCCGTTGGGATCACACCCACTCAGTGTCGCATGCAGACATAAGCAATTATGCCCCTTTCCAATGCCGAGAGATTGTCATTCTGGCAAGCAATGCAAGTCGTTCAGATTGATCCCTTATATCGGCCTACAAGCTCAGTTATTTCGTCGAGTGTCAAATAATGATAAATTCTTAATGAGACGACTCGGAAGATTGAGTGGTTGAAGTGTTCTCTCCCCCGACGCGTTCCTTAACGGGGCAAAGCGGGCGGCGGGGGCTTGATACGTGTTTTGTGGAGTGTTGTTAAATAAACCGCGTCTTAAGTAATTAATATTATAAGAGGCCAGCACTTAGCTTACTGATTGCCGATAGTGTACGTAATGGTACATAATATACGTACTTTCCACTAGTGTACATTACACCTGTCAGAAATAACCTCAGAGTTTACCGTTTCGCTGTAAATGCAGTACTTTACGTATAAAAATGTTGCGTACGGAAGGCGTAGGCATGTTCGTGTTACATATCTCCACGTGAATGGTTTGAGTATTTCGTCAGGTATAGGCATGAAATCTTAAAACTGAATATGCGAACGTGTGGCACCACGTGGCCTATCTTGCCGTATAAGAGAAGGAAAGCAGTTTGGTTAAGGTAGTCCACCACGCCTTTCTCGTTTAAGTCGGGCTGTGAATAGCGTAAAGACTACGGCGTGTGGTTTGGTAGACAGCAGCGTGCGGTAGGAAAGAACACGTAGCTTATTGGCGTGGCTGGGTTGATTAGAATCTACGTATGTTCCTCCGAGCCGTTGGTACTCCACCACGCCTTTCTCGTTTAACCTTTTAAAGCCTAGCGGTAACTTTACATACGACCAGGTTTAACATTAAAAAATTCTACGTGGTGTCCACAATGCGTTTATGTGTTTTGTACGGATCTCAGAACAAACAGCAACTTTTGCCTTGTAAAACATTAAGAGACTGATTTTTATAACCGAAGTGGAGAGTGTTTACAGCGCGGTACGCACTGAGTCCTTATATAAAACAGATACGCTTCGTCTTTAAAGTGTTAAGTCGGGCTGTGAATAGCGTAAAGACTACGGCATGTGGTTTGGTAGATAGCAGCGTGCGGTAGGAAAGAACACGTAGCTTATTGGCTTTGCTCGGTTGATTAGAATCTACCCATGTTCCTCCGAGCCGTTGGTAGTATAGCTGTGTACCACGCTGTATGACCTTACATTCCAGAAGACCGTGACCTTGCGATATGCAGTGTTCAGTCTCACGGACTTGCTCTGAAGTACATAATCGGTTAGAAGACAGAGCATAAATTCGGAATACAGTGAAGTGGTATGTCAGAGTACAACTTGGGTCACTTAATTAGTACGTGTGTTAATGAGACAGGCCGATCCCAGTGGCCGCGCGGTCTAAGGCGTAGGTCTGCAGCCGAGCGCTTGCTGGGATCGTGGGTTCGAATCCCACCGATGGCATGGATGTATGTCTGTTGTGAGTGTTTATGTTGTCAGGTAGACGTCTCTGCGACGGGCTGATCCTTCGTCCAGAGGAGTCCTACCGACTGTGGTGTGTGTCTGAGTGTGATCAAGTGAAAATAAACAACCTCGACGCCTACTGTGAGTAGGTAGAAGAGGGAAGGACTACGATACGGTAATGAGGCAGGAGTTCCGGTAGCTGCTTCTCTCATACGGACGTTACTGTATGCCGGAACTGAGCAGCTGCTACTGTGTGACTGAGCAACGGTGGTGCAAGCCAGTTTCGCGCACCCTTCGCCGCTATCCACTTTCAGCCACACACTGTTTTCATTCTTGCTTCAAGCGAATTGAACTGTACAGCGGAGGCCGCGAAGCACATTGTGTGCATGTACGCAGTGACTGTTGCTCGCCTCCCCCGCCTAATTTGAATCAAGTTCCGTGAGGTCTGTGTTGATTTTCTTCCCTCCCAGAGAATGTGAGCTACGCTACTGCATTCCTCCTGTAAACTCAGCTTTACCGGCTTCATTTGTTAGTGATGATGTCATCAACTTTGTTAAACAAACAGTGTATTCAGGCTTCTCAGACTTGCTGCTTCAATTGTGCGCGGCTTCAAGTTGTGTAAAGTGATACGTGTCAACGGTGGGGCGTTTGGAGATGTTTAGACTGCACGTTAGACGCTGTCGTTGGAGGCGTTCCGTCTTGCTCGCGTGGCAATGTTAGTGAACCTGTGACCTGGAGATCGCACTGTTTCATCCAGATATGTGTGACGATTACATAATACTGCTGCGATAGTTTGTGTAATATTACAGGGCAATTTATTAACGATGACAAGCTATTACTACTTTATAATGAGGATAGTATGGGCTAAAATGGACTTCACTGATAAACAAGTGCTATCTGACGCACGAAAGGGATACGTCAGTAGACACGAAGTATATATAGGCCGACAGGAAATAAAGTGTAGATATATATTGGGTCACATATTTATGTGGCGCTCGTTCTGTGAAGAACACCCAGCCTTCAGTGCAGTAAAATTCGCAAATACGAGTTTAAGCGTGGCGAAATCAGTAGCGTGCTTTATAAGCATAATCTTGTGCTGGGGTCTCCTTTGTCGGTGTAGAGAAGGTGTCAGGTAATCTGCATCTGCAGCGGAGAAAAGTGTTACTTGTACTGCAATTTTTACGTAAGTCATAACGGACCATTTTTGCAGGGGACAGGACAGCGAACTGTTAACTCTAAAGAAACAGTTCTAACAAACCGAACTTTCCAGTGGAGTTATCATCACACCTTCTTTATAATCATGAGGTTCCAGGTTCGATTCGCAGCCCGGAGGCTAGCTGTCGTAACTGTGATTTGTTGTACTATTTGTCCCTTCATCCAGGCAAATGCTAGGATGGCATCTTAGAAGTACTTTACATCCGCTTTCTCCTGCATCATTCCCTATTCGCTTACATCCGTCCCTCCAGTCGACATAACCTGTGCGGTTGAGAAAGCGTGGTAAAATAACCAAAAAACACACCATATTAAAACGGAGAAAGAAACAGCGATAAAGGTAAAGTTGGTCTGATACACAGCATGAAGGCATATGCAAAAATGGGGATATAACTCCACGCATTCTTAACCTCGGCTTTGGATGGAGACGAGTGGTCGCCTTCACGCCACGGCAAAGATCGCTCGGTTCTGACGGAATGGGACGAGGCTGGGTGGGCCCCAGAGCCGGTCAGGGCGATTTGGAGGAGAGAAAAATGTTGCACTCATTTCGAGAATCGAAATACAAACTAGTCCCCCGTCGTCGGGGCCGTGCCTGTAAGTGTACCGAAATGCTGCGTAAACAGAAACACTGAGATGGAACTGCCCGGGTCCATCTGCTGAATTTTGGCGAATGACGGGTTGTCACAAGAGTTCATAAGGTACTATGTCCGTGCAATCGCTGAAAAATCCTTGAGAACTTTAAAATCTGCTGCAGAGTAACCTATTCAGTAGAAGAAACGCCATTCAGTAAACGAAGAATCAGTCCATGATATTTAGTGATTTGGAGCCTGAGCAGTGTGCGATGTTGGACCCTACGAGTAGTGGAATCGTGGATTTGAATTTCACTTTTGACACGTCGATCGGATATGTTCTGTGCTGTTCTTCATTCAGAGTCGTACCAAATATCCGAACAATTCGCAGTCTCGGATTTAATTCTGAATCGGTACTGCCCGGTGACCTGATATGTGGTACTTAAAAATAGAAACAAGCCTTTATGGAGCAGAGTCGATTTTCAGAAGTGAGTAGTCGCTTATTGAATGTGTGTAACCGTAAGGGTCATTGTAGTTCATTCTTTAGTTTCCGGCCAGTGAAGAACCTAGTCTGCACTGACGTGGTATTGGTTTTGTTTCGTCCACCAGTCCGCTGCCTTCAACTACCTACCCTTGTACCATGTTTGAAGAGGAAGAAGAGATATATATTTTGATGTTGTTAAGACAGACCAACAAATGCGCACACTGTCTATAAACATATATTTTGTTATAATATCACCCCTACATGTTTCGGTGGTCAATCCACCATCGTCAGGGGCACCGAAAGTCACAAGCACCCGTGACGATGGTGGCTTAACCACCGAAACATGTAGGGGTGATGTTATAACAAAGTATATGTTTATAGACAGTGTGTGTGCATTTGTTGGTCAGTCGTAACAGTACAGGAACACATTTTGACGTCGGAATCCTTTGGCTTGCCCTGGTGTATTTCAGCTTACGGTGGGCAATGCGTGGAACAAGCCGTTCTCAACTGCTTTAAGTAGTTTTAAATAAGCAGGCATTAATCATATTGAATGAGTCAGCTCATTGCCACCCCAGAAAGCCGAGCGTACCGCAGTACATGGCGGTGCTTGTTCGTCATTCCCGTTGCACGTGGGGAGGGCGGGGGCCCCCCCTCGACGTGTTTATAGAATCTGATCCAAGCGTGAAGACGAAAATGAGTGGTGCGATTTTTAGAAACAACAGACAAATGTCTTTGTATATAGGATATAGAACACACTGCGGTGAACGAAAGAAGTAAACTGTATTTTCTGTCTCTTTGAAAGAGGGGTTTTGTTTAGTTTCGTCGAGGAAAAAAGTGGCACAGCAAAGAAACAATAAAAGCAGATAGCTGCTAGGGATTTCTTTCAGTCTGTTTCAGTGAAGTTTCGGTGGCAGAGGGGAAGCATAGAGCATGCAGCAAAGAAAATCAATTCCGAGGCAGCCACAGACAAGCAGGCGCACCTGTATCATGCCCCGGAGAAGCCCGTAGTTCTATTGTATAGAATATGCCCAAGTGTCGTGCATAGTCTATGACACCTGAATTCAAATGCGAGAGTCTGTTCGTAAAGACGGGATGATACCATGCGCGCGAAGGCCAAGTCCATGTCGTAAATTGCTGACGTGTGCTTCATACTTCTCAGGGCAGAATATTTTCGTGTGAATGTTGGAAGCGTAGTTCCAACAGAATGCAGTATTCAAGCCACTGGTTCCCACTATTTGATAGAGACCGCTGAAGCGCAGGAGAGAGCCGGCTATATGCCTTTGCTACTGAGAAGCGCTTCCCTGTACTTTACTGCCGAACTGTAATTTCCATTAAAGTGCAGAACAGTTTTACATTGCGGCCTGCGAACGGTTATCTCTTCTGGGCGTTTGGTCTCCCGCCTTTCTACCAACGGTATAAATACAGATACTATCTTAAGTGAAACAAGAATTTATGTCGAGAGCATTTGTAATTAACCTTTTAAGATGAAGCGTAAGCTCTTTTATTTGAAGACCCAGTTCGTACCGCGCAGTAAACACCTTTCATCTCTGTTATAGAAACTTATCAGTGAATGTTATATAGAGCAAAATTCGGCGTTTGTTCTGAGATAAATACAAAACGCATAAATACAATGCGTGGGTAAAATGTGCAAATTTGGATGTTAAAACTGTTGGTACATCAAGTAACCAGTAGGTTTTAAAAGGTTAACGACTGTGCATTGTTTCTTGTACCTGGTTTGTGTGTGTGTGTGTGTGTGTGTGTGTGTGTGTGTGTGTGTGTGTGTGTGTGTGTGTCGAGATAAAAAGGTTGTTGTAGTGAGCTGTACAAACATGCCGCACCATTTCGTTATTTATAATGTTTCTGTCTGTCTGAAACCGAAGATGGTGATGTAATTGTTACGACTCGTGCCCGGATTCGATTCTGTACCCGGAGACTGGTTGTCCTCACTGGATAGCTGAAAGTCGGTCATTTAGTCAAGAGTGTACAAATTGAGAGGAATTAGAAAGAGAAGAGGCAAGGAAAGATGCGCGTTATGTTTAGGTGAAGAGGACGTCAGTGACAGTATTCAGTCCAACAAAATGGACCATATTGTTTCCGAATGTTTTATATTACAATATCTCGTTGGTAAATCCTACATGTTTCGATCCCTCATGGGGTCATCATCAGCGGTTCATATGACAGTAAAACTTCACAAAACTGAGCTAGCAATCCATAAGCCTATACATATTAACCCTTTAAAGACGAAGCTTATCTGTTCTATATAAGGACTCAGTGCGTGCCGCGCTGTAAACACTCTCCACTTCGGTTATAAAAACCAGTCTCTTAATGTTTTGTAAGGCAAAAGTTGCTGTTTGTTCTGAGATCCGTACAAAACACATAAACGCAATGTGGGCACCACGTAGAATCTTTTAATATTAAACCTGGTGGTACGTAAAGTTACCGCTAGGCTTTAAAAGGTTAAAAGGATGTAGAAAAGGTCACTCAGTTAATATGTAGGCATATTGTGTAATGGATCCTGGTATACTGGAAATTAATGTTAGGAAACATTAAATTAATTAAAATACAAACGCGAATAAACATTTAAAATACATAAATGTACAAAATATACTTAAAAACTTGGATCGTAGAACGATAGTTGCAGCACCTATGTTTTGAAGGGTGCCTACATATTGCTGATCTTTTTAGAAACTAGAAAATAGAAAAAGGAGTTTTAAATAAAAGAGTAAAGCTCTGGTTACAATTCTCTGTAGATTCTAGACAAATTTAAATATAACTGGTGTAATAAGATGAAAAATCTGTAAATAATATGTGTGTTTAATCGCGAAGAGGCTACCACCATGACAGCCTGGGGTTTTCGGTTGGTAGCTCCAAGCAAAGAATGAATTGAACTATCATCATCATCATCATCATCATCATCATCATCAAAGAAAATCTGCCCCTTTCATGGAACCTGCATATTTGTCACTGTGATAACACCCTGCCATTGGACCCTGTGCTGAGCCAGATGAAGCCACTGCACGTCTTTATAACTTATTCCTGCAAGTTCCTCTTTGTACTAGCAGCTCTCCTGTATGCGCCAGATCTTCCGTATGGTCTCTTTTCTTGATTGTTTCCAACGAAGATTTTTTACGCGTCTTATATCTCTCGTGCGTGCTACATGTCCGTGTGCCTAATTTTCTTTGTCTGATAGCATTCAGCGAAGAGTACTACACATTGTGAAGTCCGGCATGCTGTCTGAAGAGTCAAGCTAAAAGGCTCGTAGGAATATCAACCTATGAAGCTAGTAGGAATATCCAACCTTCTATAGCGTCAGGTCGCTACTGTTGCGTGTCCGTATGTTCCCCGCGAATTTGTGAGATCGGAGCAGAAAAGCCAGTGATTTTAACTGGTATTTAGCAACGGTGGAAATGTGTATTACAGTTTGACGTACGTAAGTTATTTAACTGTCCTTCGCATTTCGGTGCATTTCATATGAAAATATTTCCATAGGCGTTGTATATGTGGTATATTTTGTTGGTGTTTTAGCTGTACATTTACCAGTTTTTACTTTGAGAACTTTAAAAAATACAAGTTCGATTTTAGGATCTTTACAATTTAAGTAGGGGGTATTAATTTGTCTATATATACGGACCAAAATTTAATTCGTCTGGCAGCTTCCTTGCCACAAAATTTGGTCGACATTATTTTGGGGATAAAAATTAAATATTACAGCCCTCTCGGGTTGATAGCTTGTAGTTTGTCGTTACATCCAAGCAGGCATTTATCTTCATATTTTCTGCTGTTGAAATCTCAGATATTGCGTAGAAAGGGTGATTCCTGAGACGAAACTTTTCTGACAAACGACGTCTCCATTTTGCGTTCACTTCACTTCTTTCGTGTAAAGAACGCTTTACAGACGAGTTTCTTTCGTTATGATTAGTGAACTACCGAAGTAAAAATTTCACAGTTCGGTGGCTCCTGATAAGGGAAGATTTCTTTACATTTAAAAACTACAGCGCATACCACAGGCCATGCCCGTCTCGTGGCAGCATGTTGATGAGATATTGGAAAGCCAAGTGACGGCTTTGGTCGTGGTATGAGGTAGTTTCCACTGAACACAGGAAAACAGGGTTAGCATGAAACTTTGCTGTGTGCTTTTTAAAAGATCCTTTACACAGCTGTTTAGCTGTGAAAGTTGTTAAAACCAGTTTTTGTCGGAAGTGTTGGGGAAGCTTGGAAGAGCTTAGCAGGATTTTCGGGGAAACCTAAAACCATCAACAGGCAAGACGAGACTTATCTCGAAGTTAGCGAGGGGGAACACCCCCGAGTTCCGCCTACGTATAGTTTGCATCAGTGCCGTAATGTAAGTGAACGAATGAGCTTAGCATGAATATGCGAGTATTAGCCTTATTTTATTCAGTGCTAGCTTAGCCAGCTCAGTCAATGTAGTGACTGAGCCACAGTATCTACGATTTACGTTCGATTCCATGCAAGAGCTAGAGAATTTACCCAGCCTTCTATTTAACCTTTTAAAGCCTAGCGGTAACTTTACGTACGGCCAGGTTTAACATTAAAAAATTCTACGTGTTGCCCACATTGCGTTTATGTGTTTTGTGCGGATCTCAGAACAAACAGCAACTTTTGCCTTATAAAACATTAAGAGATCGGTTTTTATAACCGAAGTGGAGAGTGTTTACAGCGCGGTACGCACTGAGTCCTTATGTAAAACAGATACGTTTCGTCTTTAAAGGGTTAATGGATACCGTATGCCCTTTCGCCCAGGGCGAAACATTGTGACTATGAATTTAATCATTCACTTGTACTGGGATTAAGAGTGCGTGGAGCTGTACCTCCAGTTTTGCATGTGATTCTTTGACATGGTATTATATTACACACAGAAACATATTTACCTCCTGTTCTCTTACGTATTTAAGTTGGTGATTACTAATCTGTTTTTTTGTTGTCTCGCTGCGCCACATAAAACAGAAAGTTAAATTGCACGTACGACGTAGCGTATTTCAACCCCTGGGTTTTTAATTAGGCCATAGAAATATTAACTGAAACCAAAAGTGTAATACCTTCATATCAGAAATGCGAGTCTGTGGGGAGCGCTTGTCCTGTTTGCCCGTAATAACCTACACAGCTACTCTTCTCTAGCTTTTTCCTGTTTCCTCATGTGTCACTCTCGTCCTTTTCAATTTATTAAAGCATTTAGTTCCAAGAAGGTGGTCACGTGAGAATGAAGCCTAAATACCGTATCGCGTGATTTATTTGGGACAAAGGGAACAGGTGTGGATCCAGGAGGCTGGAATTTCTGTAGCTATTCATTCACGTTACTGGGCACCTTTTGGGAGACGTGAAACACGTTCTTGTAAGTTGCATGCGTGACCTAGTTGAGAATCTACATGGAACGACCCAAGGAGATGTGGATTCGAACGTGTATAGAGAGCGGATAGCTTCAGGAAATGAGCGTTCAGAATTGCTCCCACAGGAATCGTGTTGGCTTGATTGTTGTTTTCACCCCCACAGTACTGTAGATAGCTGCTGTTTTGTCTTCCGGAATTCTGACTGGTGGCTGGTCCACTTGTGTGCTTTAGCGACAAGAGGGAAAACATTGTTTCCAAGTTACACAGACAATCACAACTACTTTTTCCTTAGTATTTATACTATATTACGACATGTTTCGGCCTACAGGCGGCCATCATAAAGTAAAACACGGATATAAAAGAAAAGTGCTAAGGTAGAGGCCTCTTCATGTACATAGGGTTGGATTGTTTACTGTGTGTGAACTATGGAATTTTTCAGTGTGTGTACATTACACAGTGTCTGGTATCTATTATTCCTTATATGGGAATGATATAAACTATTTTTGTACAAATCTATTTTTTAAAAGCAAATTAATGTATGTAAAATCGTCATTGCGTTTCACGAAAGCCTGTAAAAAAGTTTCATTAAAAGACACATGAGAAAACGCATTAAAAAGTACCCCGAGGAACTCGTTCAGAGGTAGAGTAGTGACAACCGTTTTTCTAACGTGGTTTCCTAAGCACTTCTGGCACCTGCTGTGTTTGTAGTCCAGTTATGTAGCCGTTTAAGTAAGGCGGTGCACCTGAATTGTATATAAAAGTTCTGTTCGTACCTCACAGGGAACAGCTTGTGACCGTTATGAAAAGCAACCGGTGAGTAGTAATTGGTGTTGAATGTGCGGATCATGCGACCCTGCATTTTCCCTGAAGGATAAGGACGACAGTTCTACACTGCATCATGAATTTGTGTTGGCTGTACTGCGTGGTGTGCAGTTGTATTGTGTGAATTGCTGACCTTCTGCGAATGTTAACTCTTTCACGTTGAAATACCCACGCCTCACGTCTCCAGATCGCAACCTGTGAAGTTCTTAGTACTGTGAGTTTTTAGGTTTTCGAGGCAGTGTATGTGAGGATTTAGTTCTACTGAGATATGGCGCTCAGTCACTGGGTAATCGTTTACCGACTTTCCGAAGCAACTTGCTGTTGTCATATTCAAAAGTAGGGATGTCCTGGAAGAGAACAGTCAGGCGACTGAAGACCGTAATGCTACATGATTGCCTGTCGTTTATAATATCGGCCTTGTTTTGGCCTTCTTCATTTGTGATCCTCTCGCTATGTTTAATCCATTTGCTTCTATTGTTGGTTGTCCTACGGATTAAATTCTTGATGACACTCTCGTGCGTGTCACTGCTACTGGTCTTGACGCCTTGGGCATGGAGTCGCTGTATGGTCGCTGAAAGACGGGTTGTACATGGTATATACATATTGCAGCGCGGAGTTCCTGAGCACCGAGGTCAGTTTCATGAAGGGCAGAGGCGAGGATGGGAGTTAGCATTACTGTGCGCCGTAATAAATCAATAATATAGCGGTGTGTATGAAACTTCACACTTGATCAGTCAATTGATTTTACTTGCTGACGCAGACGGTCGCGTGC
>BLKM01000498.1:1369350-1615069 GCA_013340265.1 Coptotermes formosanus | reverse complement strand
CATTCATACATACATACATACATACATACATACATACACACACACATTCATACATACGTACGTACGTACGTACGTACGTACGTACGTACGTACGTACATACATACATACATACACACACACACACACATACATACATACATACATACATTCATACATACATACATACATACATACACACATTCATACATACATACATACATACATACATTCATTCATTCATACATACATACATACATACATACATACATACATACATACATACGTACGTACGTACGTACGTACGTGCGCGCTCGCGCGCGCACGCACGCACGCACACAGCGAGAGAGTGAGTTACAGGAGCGCTCCTTGGCAGCTTGCGCCATATATTTGCAGCTGTCCTCCACAGCTACAGGCCGTCTTCTCCGTGTGGAACCCCAGACCGCACCATGCTATGGCGAGACGTGGTTCTAGGCCGTGGTCCTGTTGTAAATTACGAGTTAAGATGGACTGCTACGTCGAGTCCTGTCTCCATGTGTATTTGTAACGTTCACATTGTGTTCTGCTCATTAAAATTTTCGCGGCGGCAGTCCCTATATAAATCACACATTACGTAACACCGCTTTTCTTCTTTCAATTTGGAAATGAGTACATTGATATGTGAGTTTATTTTTGGAGATGTTCATTCAATCATTCTACAGGATGAGCCTAGAAGTTTTTTTTTCTAATCTTAAATGTCCACAGAGGCTATATTTAGAAGGAATAAATGCAGATTAAGCAAAGCAACTAGCAAACCAGTTACCGGTGTTCGAACTGTGAAGGAATGGACAATTAAATATCAGTGATTTCCGTGGTTTGTGCATTTGTTCTGCGTGTGTTTCAGTTATGCCTTCTGGCGTATTCCGTTGACTTTTAATTCTGTAACACTGAAACCTTCAGAAGTTTGGTGCGACTTCTTGGACTAGTGTTGGGCAAATCGCGAGGTCTCACAGCACAGAGGACCGTGCCTCCATTGGGTTTACAATTTTACGTCCCTGTTTTCTCGTTTCTAAAGACGGTATGCGCATGGACCTCTCAGCCTCTGCGGCCGGGGGCAGTAATACTACGTAACAGTATAAACTGGCTGAATAATACCGGTAAGCAAACTTCTGCTTCAGAAGGGGACAGTAGTGTAGCTGGTCACTCGATTCCCCGGGATTTATAAAATTCGTAAGGTTATATGTGGGATCTCACAAAATTTCAAAACGTCTGCATGCGTACTTACTTGTGTTTTAACTCATGTATTTTTGTGCCTGGTGATGGTCCTTAAGGGCCGAAACGTGTAGCATTTACTGGTTATATTATTGAAAATTCATTGTGCTTAGCGGAAATATATACAGCAAAATCAGCGATATCCGGCACCTGGGACCAAATGTTTGCCGGATATCGCAATTTTCCGGATATCAGAATATTATACTCAATATGTATCTTAGTGTACCTAGCAACCTCATGGACAGACCTAACCATCTAACTTGTCAGTTGATATCCTATCCTGTTTTCCATGCTGAACTTGCTAGTCCTTTTCACCACTACTTACGTAACATGGTGCAGACACGATGTAAAAAACAGAACACCGATATTTAACTATCTATTTAAATATAAAGAGGCTCTTTCTCAATTTGCCGGTTAATAGAGATTTCCGGATATTTCAATACCGGCTATTGCATATTTTAGTCTATGTCAATATTAATGTCAGCACAACGGGGTGAATTTCGTTAAAAAAAACCATGTAATGAGAAAATAAAGTAGTTTGCTTACACACGCACACAAGGTAGTGGGGTGTGTTTGGCGCGGAGACACAGTTAAATGGACTTATGGTGATTAGGGCCTATTTCTTCTGCGAAAAGTAGTGACCCATGCCGAAAGCTAAGAACGGGGCCAAGTGAACTGAAATTCATTCTGCGCGAAGCGGAGATTAGTAACGCTGCCTGTGTAATCATGCTTTGTAGACTCCGTAGAACACCCTCGCTCTCAGCAATTATGTTGAGTGCGGAAAGACCATTAATTTATTCCCTCGTCGCAAGTGGATCAGCAGTTTCAGTGCAGTACGAAACCTGCGGTTTGAGCACTGATCATGAAGGGAAGCATCAGGCAACCTGGGCCAAGGGCACTGATCATTTCGTAGCACCGGGCCAGTTAGTGGTTATTCGCTCAATAAATGTTGATGGCAAAACCGCACATCAATAACTCCACAATCTGCGCCCTTCACATAATATTAATAACTAACTAAATAAATAGAAACTGTCACTGTAGTGACCTGGATGAAAACTGAAGACTTGGACAACTGCGGTGTAGTGTTTAAAGCACGTACACTTAGTATTTACTGCCGATTCTTGCTCGATCTCGATGCTGGTTGTCCTGATTTACATTATTTGTGGTTTTGTCAGTCTGTCCGTGCAAACTGCTTGGGTCATGCATTAAAACAAAGGGCAGTTTTTTCAGTTTGCACATCCATTATACAAGAAGCATACCAAAATTACGAAGCTGGTTCGAAATACGGTGGAAAGTTCACGGAAGAAGTTATTTTTATGGCTGCAGTTCCTTAGTCTAGGACAGGACGGACTGACTAATGGCCCTGTGGTAAGCTAAGGAGCAAATATTGAAAATGTCGCCAAATAAACCAAGAAAATTTTAAAGACGTGTCTCATGGATCTAACTTGCCTTCACTTCCCGCGGTGCTCCATGTGTTTGCTTTGGGTCGGCATCGGGAGGGGAAGGGCTCTCTCTGCCGATCAGTTTATTTACTGTTCGTCACTTGTTTGATGTCGGGAGAGACATCGAAAGGTTACACACGGCTGCTGTCATGGTGCGGTCTGGTCCTGTAGCCAAACTGCAGGAGCATTGCCCTCCGCTTGTACATATTCTGCATTTCATTTTCACTTAAACAGTGACCGCCTCTGGCTACCGTTTGACCACTTAGTATAATGGGGTTGAGTGGGAGTGAATGGTTTTGCATTACGTTACCAGCTGCTGATTTTGCACGTTGTAAGGTGTTCATGAAAGGTGAATCGAAAGGAATGGATGGTCAAGGACTCATAATGACGCTATATGCAAGTTTGTCTGACATGAGAAATTGATAGTCGATCATTTGCTGGCCATCGAAATTCCCCGTTTGTGGAAGGTGGACAGACCGGTTGGTTTTTAAACAGTGCTGCTTTATAACGACTTCAATTTAAATAGACGTGAAATTTGGTACGGGTTGCATAGCTTCCTTGATGAAGATTTGTGGCCCTGAGGCACGCGAGAGGACGCGCCGGAAGTAATAATCGTTTTCCACCACAAATGTCCGACACCCTGGCCTCCCCACTGGCTGGTAACGTTCCTCCAACAAGCCACCAGCAACTTTTGGGCGAATAAAAAAGTTTTCAAACAAAACTTTTTTGTTTTACTTTTAATGTCTTCTTCTTTCTGTGGCTCGAAATTAAATTTCTTCTGCTTTGGAAGTATGAAACAGCAGTTCGCCCAGCTAGTGGGATTATGACCTCAAGTGTGGTGCCAGATGGCAGGGGCGAAACATTACGTTTTTTTCAGGACTGGTTACATATTATTCTTCCCTCTAAAAGTGCAGAAGGTGAGTGAGGCTACGATTGGCTCGTGGGTTATCTAAAGACTCTGATAGGCCTGTTTGACTGTACTGTGTGGATTGAAACGATGTGAGTGAATAGACCCTGACAATGGGCTGAAAAGTTGCGAAGTTTCAGGTTATGTCAGCTGTGGCTTAGGAAATGCGTCAGTGAGGATGCGCGGTATTCGGCCAGGTATGCGAGGATGGAACCTGTCATTGCGAGTGAATCGGGTATTAGTTAAGACAATAAATAAGAATTGGAACAGGAAGCAGAATAAACGTAGATAAAAGTATAGTATTGCTAGCTGTCTTGTGTAAAAAGAAGTTAAAGCAGTCCCTGTACAGGTCTGGACAGGCCCTTAGGGTTCCAGGAGGTTAAGGCCCCCAGATTTCAAGACAATCGGCATACGAAGGTGGTAAATTTATCAGCCATACGCACCGGCCACTTTTTACTCTCCGGGAAATATTCCGGGTACTCATTTCTGTTAGAGGCTGAGTCGACCCCAGGGCCATAATGCGGCCGGAAAGGTTATGTCAATAAAAATTCCAATGACACAATCGGGAAATCGAACCCGCGACCTTCCAGATGTTTTACCTTGTACCACCGCTGTCTGGTGTAGGTGTGAAATTCGGTCTGACGCCGTACGAGAATATAGATTGAATGCGTGTGAGAACAGGATGCTGGGAAGAGCGTTTTTACCTATGACAGCTGAAATAACAGGGGAGTACCTGCACGAAGATTGAGAAAAATATTATCTTGAATCATACAAAAATGGAGAAAGGTTACGGACTGGATTCATCTGCTTCAGGTCAGAGTGTAATAATGGGATTTTGTGAACACGATAACGAATTTTAGGTTTCCATAAAGGACGTTGGTTCATTTTAGGAGCCGGGCGGCCATCAGCTCTGCAAGAAGATCGCTGCGTCTTGGAGGCTGGGAATCAAGTTGGTATACATAGCAGCTTCGAGAGTGTGACAAGTAAAGTAACTACACCACACATATCACTGGCCAATGTACCTTCAGCCTGCATGTTACTTCGCTGGATTACGTGCCCACAAACATTATGACTAGTGAAAGTGAGGTCTGCTCGGCTGCCACTTGGATTGTTTGGCAAGCACACCTTCTCTTTATGCGTAGCTTACTGGTGCAGCAGTAGCCGTGTAGGTGCCCATTTACTGCTTACTGACTTACATGTGTCGTTGTCCCCTGAATCATCAGCGAACCGAACTGCAGTTGCAAGTGAATGTTGAAGAACTGCCACCGACTGCGTAAAATCGAGCTGTTGTAGCCTATTTAATGTGCTGTGTCGTCATCAGTGTTTAGAAACAAATATATGCTTTATGTCGTTTAGGTAGTGTTTAAATCAGCGAACGAACCATATTTCCGAACAGGAGTACACTTTCAGACTGCGGTAACCGGAATCTTAAGCACAGGCACTCCATCTTTTTATTCTTTGATTGCTCAACTTGGAATCATCTATGTTAGTTTTGTTCCTTTGTTAACTCCATGGCTAACCAAGTCGATGGAGCAGAGTCCCTTTTGAGAAGTTAATTGTTTTTCAGCTAGTCAAATCTCCCGTCTTTTGTGAAACTGTAAGTTCGTCGCCAGTCCCTGTCCTGAGCCAGCTGAACCCAATGCTTCTACTCCAGCCAGATTTAAGATGTTTCAGTAGTATCGTCTGTTCGCTTCAGGTTGTCTAATAAAAATTCTGTGCCCATTCAACTTTCACGTGCGTGATACCTGTCCTGCCCTATCATCCTCCGTGATTTGGTCACGGAGGATGATATTTGGTAAAGCATACAAATCTTGAAGCTCGTCGTTGTTCCTTTTACCAGCTTTCTTTTACTGCGTCACATGTAGGTCCAAATACCTTCCTCAGCACTCTTTTCATCCAGTCCTAATATGCAGAACCAGGTTTCACATTCACAGAAAACAACAGACTTCCTGAGTTGAAATTAGGGAAGAGGATTGCTCGACTATTGACATTGATGGAGAAAGCTGTAGGCATTAGTAATTAAGCTCATGTATGTAAGTTCGGAAAAGTGTAGTTCTCCATTGAACTTACTGGGATACACATTTGTCATGCGGACAAAATCTTCATCGGTGTTTCCGTGCATGAGAGACCTTTTGAAATATCATGGGTCAACATCTGCAGCTGTCGCCCACGCTGCTGGAACCTTCTGCTGGTTTACCTGTTGACATTGTGTGTGTGTGTGTGTGTGTGTGTGTGTGTGTGTGTGTGTGTGTGAGTGAGAGTGAGTGAGTGAGTGAGTGAGTGAGTAAGTGAATGAGACACTGAGTTGACGTCCTTCACTTTTGTTTCGAAGCCAGTGGTGTATAAACATTATGCATTTGTTCGTCTTTATGACCGATCAGCCATTTAGCCTTGTCTTAAGTACACATCTAATATTTCATGAGAAGAGTTCCAGCTATGTAACACTGTGTAATAGCCTTTGAACACTTGAGTCAGTTTTATTGATTGACATTGTTGATTAATGTAATTGATTGAAGTGTTCGAAGGCTGTTTGTTGTGACACAGTTATAATAATTATGTCACAGTAAACAGCCTTTAAACATTTAAATCGCTTGTATTGATGGAAATTGTCAATTATTAATTAATGAAATATATTTAAGTGTTTACAAAGCAGGGGTGCACAATTCCCTGGTGTCAGGTCGCCATGAAGACTACATTTTGTAGGATGGCGCCTCCTAAGTCCTGTTTATGTAACTTGCTTCATGCGTCCTTGCTAGCGCCTAAAATTTTGATGTGGCTTTTAGATCTGTGGAAAATCTGTACACTACAGGTTTAAAGGCTGTTGTGACAGTTGTTATGCATAGCTGAATGCCTCTTGGTATGTTACGACTGAAGTTCATTAACATCAACCTAGTACCCACAGCAGCAGGAGCAGTAGTAGTATTAGTAATGGTGATAATATATTAATCTTATTTTTATGTTGTTATTACGATGCTGTGTACCATAATAGCTTGCATAATCATTGCTATTATTGCTGCTGTTGTCATTATTAGTATTGGTGCGGTAGATAAGAAACGACAGCTAGAGGTAATAGATTCGTGGTCGGTGCTGGTGAAATGATATTAAGGAAAGAGATCACCGTTTGGTAGACGTCAGCGTCGGTGAGATCTGACATTTAAATGATTCTTGAAGGGATATTTGTGAGGACTATTTGCCTGACCCAGGTCTAGTGAGTTTTTTTTTTTAGCAAGGTGGCTACCGTCTTATCAAGAAGGCTGCTCGTCGTGAAGTTGGCTCTGCCCATTGACTGTGTCTGTAATGTTATGTAAAGAGTGCGAGGTGACAGTCCCTCCAGACGACGTGTTCAGTGAAGTGACATGCTGGCTATCAGTTTGATGCCTGTACTGAAAGCAACATTAACGAATCCGTTCTTTCAATCATAATGCTAAGACGCGCGTGTAATTTTGACAAACAGATTACAAACTTTATTACTCTTCCTCTCCAGAACCCCAGTTCATTTAAAGCTTCCAATGCGCCAGTCAATTTTCCGCTCGACTTAACTGCATCAATGTACAGATATAAAGAGAAACATTCGATTGTTAAAGCAGGTTTAATAAGATACAAGGGACAGTCGTAGGAAGACAAGGAAGAAGATCATAATTGACATCTGTTTTAGTGATATTCTCACTCCTTATAAGACACCGGTGATCATTTTTTGCCCCTCCTGTAGTTACCAGTTGTTTGACAGGATTTTGTTTACAAACTTTAAAAGGTTTAACACGGAATAAACAGTGGTTGTTTTTCTCAGCCACCCTTAGCTGTTTGTTGTAGATGAAGAACGTTGCTTTGTTGTTGTAAGCTGGAATCTGGTTTATCGCGTATTCCTCTAAGTTGTGTGTATCGAACCTTCTTATGGCAAAGGACCACACCGATCATAGTGGCCCACATATGGACAAATAACAAGTGGGACACCTAACCGCCTAAATTACTGTGTAATTTTTATAGTATAAACATAACTTACAAGTATGTCCGCAGGCCGAGGGTGGATGATACATGCTCTAAATCTTTATACTACGGGGTCTGTCCTTTCTGTATCGATCTGGTTTTCATAGAAGGTTATGGGCTGGGTGTCCGAGGTATCGTAGTTCGACTCCCGGCTGGTGCAGAAGATTTAGCTCTTCTCCAAATCATCCAGACCGGTTCCGGGGCTCACCTACAAATTCTGTATGAAAGCTTTGAGTTCTGTCGGCTAACAGGAACTTGACGACGGTATGGAGCTTTAAGGTTATATCTGCCAAAATGAAATAAGTAGAAGGCCGTGCTACTGAATATTGAGGAGAATCATACACAAATGGATCGTGAAATTATAGAATTGCTCATTTGTAATTAATAATATCCCCAGCTGCTAGGTCTGTACGGGAACTGTGGGAGGAGAGTGGGTGTTGTAACTTCTCAGATCATCTTATTCCATTGCTTATTTTTCATCCCTGCGCACACCAGGACGACGTACTGGGGAGAGGAGGTATATCTCCACTCATTCTTAACCCCAATACTGGAAGTAAATGTCGTTAACATTACGCCCTGGCTGCTTCAGTCCCGGTGGAAACGTCTCCGGTGTGCGTTGTATAGGAGGTTTGTTTTGTCCTAGAGCCGGTATGGACGTTTCGGAGAAGAAAAATCTCTTGGCCCTGCTGGGAATTGAACTCCCATTCCTCGACTGTCCAGCCCATATAGCCTCGAATTATGGTTCAGGATAAAAGTAAACACGTACAGTTTTTTTACTGTTACTTGTATATATATGTGCTAACTTTGGTCACCATATGTGTGCGGTCTTTCAAATTAATGGAAAATTACATTTTTTGTCACCTGTAATATCAATAGTAAGTTCGTTTTTACATTTTCTGTTGTACCACTGTTAACTATGTTCGCTTTCCCAGTAATGACATTTGCATTTTAAAATGAAAGAAGGAGTGTTTCTTGCTGCAAGTGCCCTGCTAGTAAAATTACGGTTAATTTCAGCCAAGAGGAAAGAAGCTGTTCCACACACCTCATTTGGCGTTCAAAATTGTGTGAAGAAATTTAATTTTCATGCAGTGTAGTGGAGGCTGTTTTGACAAACTCATCTGTGAGTTTAGCGACACACCAGTAAATGACACTTTTCAGTCTAGTGTGTACTGTTGCATTTGCTAATTTGAGTGGCATTGTGCAGATCTGGCCTCGGAAACCTGCAAGTCTGCCAGACGAACCAAGTTAAATTTTCAAACGCGGTACGTTTTGTGACTCACAGGAGAGGGTCCTCGGAGACATGCCGTTTACGCGGCTTTCCGTATGTATTGTAGAGTATCGTGGATGTTTTATCATATGAAATGGTAAACATTGCCTGCGGGTTTGAATAACTTTCCGGTGGAGGTGTCGTATCTGGAGGTTCCACACACGCTCTCGCGTGCGAGAAATACTTGCTACCATTGCGTTTAGTATCGTCTGTTTACTTAGTTATGTTCAGAAAATTTGCGAAAAGCGACTGTCAGCTTCGTCATGTCTGTCTGTCTGTCCGCATAGAACCACTCGACTCCCACTGGACGGATTTTCATGAAATTTGATATTTGAGTATTTTTCGAAACTCTGTCGCGAATATTCTAGTCTAATTAAAATCTGACAAGAATGAAATATTCCAACCCACATTCGTCGGACTCCAGCCCGTAGCCTAATCACTATACTGACTGCGTCATCCCGGCTTACTTGTGGATTGAAGGATAATATTAAAACGGAACTTAAGGACTGAGGTTTGAAGGTGTGAACTGTAATTATCTGGCTCAGGATTGGGTACGGTGATGGTATCTTATAAAGATGGCAGTGAAGCGTTTTGGTTCTAGAAGCCAGGAATTTTATGGACGAGCTGCGTGACCATCTCGTGCTTAAGAAGAACTTCGCTTTATTGAGTTATTTAGGGTTCTTGTAGGCATGTACTGTAATGCCACGAATTTGTTCAAGCATAAAATCAGCGGTCAAAAGTTTTCATTTTTCGTAACCATAACCGTTTGGGGTAACCATGCACTAGAGTCTACGCGAAATTGTACCGCATGGTTGTCCCAAATGGTTACCGACTCAAGTCAGACAATAGCTTATGTTGCTATCATTAGCAGATGGTGTTCTATCTTTTATGACTTCGAAAAAGGTTACCTTTATTTCGTTTTCTAAAATTTCCGTTACATTGGTGGTGGATTGTTGGTCAGTTTAACCCTTTAAAGCCTAGCAGTTACTTTACATACTACCAGGTTTAACATTAAAAAAATTCTACGTGGTGCCCACATTGCGTTTATGTGTTTTGTACGGATCTCAGAACAAACAGCAACTTTTGCCTTATAAAACATTAAGAGATTGGTTTTTATAACCGCAGTGGAGAGTGTTTACAGCGCGGTACGCACTGAATCCTTATATAAAACAGATACGTTTCGTCTTTAAAGGGTTAATATATCACGCATAAGCGATTCCCCACGCAAACGCTGACCGCCACTAATGCTGCTTCGAAACTGACTCATTTTGTCACTTTGACTAATCTTTCTGTGCTATTTTAGTTTAAATTCTTGGCAGAATCTTTTCTTGTTCCTTCAGTATTTGCACTGTGTTCTGCGTTTGGAAGGACTTTTTGTGTCCCAGTGCAGAATAACGCCTGCAATTCTATGTTTAGACTAATCGCGGTACAGTAGTGTAGGCGAAGTTGCCGCACCCTCACGGCGATTCTCGTACATCTACTGCATCAGGTCATTTCTGAAATTAATTTCACTTCGAAGAACAGTTGTTTAATATGTCCAGTGTGTATGTGTCCGTGTATTTACAGTTTTCAGCCCGTTTCTGACAGTTTCATTATTCTATTTATCGTAGCTCACGAAATTTCCCGAAGATTGGGTGTGTTTGTAAAGACGAGTGTGTTGATTGTGTGTACCTGTGTTATGTCCCTTGCAGTCGCTCGCAAACTAGACTTTGTGTTTGTTGATTTTGTGTGCGCTTCCCTTTGGGAGTGTAATTAAATGTAAACGAGTTTTGTATGGTATTACGTATTTGTAATATGACATCCTTTTGCCAGGGGGGCGGGTGGCGGGGTAGGGCAGTCGGTATAGCGACTCACTGCATTTCGGACGGTTCGGGACTCGGACGCTGGTGGAGGGAAAGAGGTTGTTTTCTCCACACCGGTCCAGACCGTTCCTGGGGCCTATCAAGCAAGGCTTTGAAGTCATAAGAACACAATTTTGATCACCACCCGGTGTGATACGGAAGGCATACAGGGCACATGCCAAGTAAAATATATGAGTGTTCATCAGCCAGTGGTCCACGGGCCGGACTGACTTATACGGGAAGCCACGTGATGAATTACTTATTTTCTTTAAACGCTGCTAAGAACAAAATTAATAAATGTGTGATGGGTACAAGAAGTTGGACTTTATATTTTAATGTAGTGGTGTGCGTGTGTGTCTGTGTGTGCGTGTGTGTCTGTGTGTGCGTGCGTGTGCCTGTGTGTGCGTGCGCGCGCGCGCGCGCGTGTACTTAGGGAACGTTAACTGATACTTGCACTAGTCTGTCATGTTCACTGCTTGCTAACTGTCGGAGTTGAAAGCATTATTATTTAGAATCCGATATGAAACAATTTGTGTGTACTTCATAAAGAAGGAATGATATATTAAAATTTTCCAAGTGGTGTATGGGAAGAATGTTATTTACGTTGTCTTGTTTCTGATTTATTTAAAGCTAGTCGAGTCTTTGACTTCACTGAGGTGAGTTGCATGCAAGTCTTGATGGTGGATACGTATGCGTAGTTTCTGTGCTGTAATGTTTTGGTGGTTTGATGTAGTAGTGTTGCTGTAGTGATCGGTGACGTGGTGACTTATGACACTGCCCTTGGTATTCAGATCAGTCAGGTGAGGTTCCTATCTGCTGCTATCACCACCAGTCATCAGAGTTAAGTAAACAATCAGTGGTAATGGAATTGACACTACTGTGATCTAATCACATTGTGTAATATTCCTCCCTGAATGATAGATCTGGTTTAATCTTTGTTTTGCTTTATGCCACGTATTTTAGTTTGTCCTTGCTTGTGTTTAGCGTTTTGTCCTTGCTTGTGTCTAGCATAAGAGTACTGTAGTAAATTATATTCTGTTGTTACATTAAGTGATCATGAAATCAGTTACTAGGAACTGAATGGTCATATATTTACGACAACATGACAGCCAATTTTACGTTGGTAAGTTGTGCGTAATCATAAGGACGTTGATTTTGTCAAGTTGCTACAGGTATGTCTTATGTTGCTTGCATCATTAAATTGGACTGAGAGATGTATGATTCAATTTGGTAGCTGCAGAGGGCAGGTATGTGCCACATACACCTGTGGCCCACTGACACGTGTAGGACTATATGTGTGTGTGTGTGTGTGTGTGTGTGTGTGTGTGTGTGTATATATATATATATATATAGATATATATATATATAGGACAGAGGCAGGCCACAAAATACTGAAGAAAAACTTAAGGAAGGCTGTTATTTACATACGTACGTACATACACATAAACACGCAGGTACATACATACATACATACATACATACATACATTCATTCATTCATTCATTCATTCATTCATTCATGCCAGAAATTCTGTGATTTATATAGAGCAGCTGATTGTAGGCTCGTGAACGGAAGTGGGATTTAATGGTCTGCACATGCAGCTTGTTTTGGAGGGGGGGGGGGGCATACAGAATTTTGTTTTGGAAACCTCTCTGAACACAGTCAGTTGGAAGATAAGAAGGGGGATGGAATAGGTTGTGAAGGCTCCAAATGTCAAAAAATTCAAACAGGGTTTTTTTTATAAATAGACAAATGAGGTCACATTAATGCATATATATTTGGCTATACCTGAATCATATCTCTCTCAAGTCAGGCATATAAAAGCAGTAACATTTTTGTTTCTATTGAAAAGCAGTGAATGTAACTGAATTCACAGAATAGCGGCATAGTGTAACTAATTATTCCATGTCCTTTTTATCTGTAGAAATGAAAGGGTATTGATAATAACCACTAACTGCATGTATACCTCGGTCCTTTTTGGTTCCCAAATAAGTAGGACGCATTAAAGCCCACGTTAGTCTGGTTTTCCAGTATGAAGTGTATGGTATGAACACGATATGTTACTGAACGAAAGGTTATAGCACGTCAAAACAATACTTATAGATCAAATATTGAAAACATTTTAAAGATTGAAAGTAATTTTGTGTGAGGATGACAATTACTGCCAGAACTCATATGTCCCCAAATGGCTGTCATGGTGAGAACATGCTCTGTTGTACTGTGGAAATTAAAAACCAATACACCTTACCTTATATTATTGTAATTCTGAAATAATTCTTTTAGCCCTTTATATTATGAGTGTGGACCATGAGGCATGATATTCAGAGGATTCTTCCAAAAGATTGCCAGGCCAGCATCTCCCAGTCGATCTTCTACCCTCAGAGTAGCAGAATTACAACGTCTTGTCCCAGCGTTTATTACTGTCCTTATAGTGCTTACGTCACCAATACTGGGCGTAAAAAGTAGAGGAAGAGTCATTAGCAAACTAAATACACTAATGTATGTACATTAGATCAGAAAGTAGAGAGTTGCTTATTTACCAGATTAAAAATTCATACCAGCACAGGTAACAGGAATGGGTTAAGGGTACTGCTGTTTTATATGTAGCTATGCTGGTAAACCTGGCACTTTGTGTTATTTACCTCAATTAATGTAGTGTGACAGAGGTGCCAACTTTAACATTAGTGTTTGAAGTTTCTGAAGGTTTATGAAATGCAAGCAAGTTTTAATTTTCCTCTGAAGTGCTATGTATGTGTTACGAGTACATACTACATATCATAAGTCACTTGGCATAATATTGATTCAGTTATTTCAAGCGGTGTATGAAAGGAATGCTCAGTTTTTGCGTTTGAGTTTTGCTTGATGAGTTTCAGTTTGTTCTAATTGGCTGGCTTTTCTCTTGTCTTTGTTTGATTGTGATGGCTGGTCTGGTGTGGGTGTGCACATGAGCAGAGGTGCGCCAGGAAGCAGTGCAGCAGGCACTGGCAGCAATGCAGAACCGGCCCAAACCCTCGCTGCCCATGCCTTCCAAGAGAACCTCTGTTATGGCCAAGAGCCCAGACCGGGAGCGCCATGATTCTGGTGGGTATTTTCTGTACCTTATGATGGCACTTGGACATGGACTTCACAACGCAGATTGTATTCTGTCCTTGCTTGTTCAACTTCAATCCTAGTGCTTTCATTTATTCCCAGCAGGATGCAATTAGATGCTGTTCTTGGACATGTTTTGACTGTTTCTGTTACTTTAAAGTAATTTATAATTACAAATTAGTTATTTTTATATTAAAATAATTGTATTTGTAAATTCTTTAACACAATAGTGATGTTATACACGTACATTATACCTTCTCACTTTAGGGTACAAGGGCACAATAACTACAGTAATATCTGCAGTACCGTTAAGGAAAATTAAATGTTGAGCATATGATGAGGTTAGCTGAGTATAAATTCCCTACTGCTGTGTTTCTCTGCCTCATTTTGTTAAAATTTACACTGACCACCAGTCCTGATTGCACCATACACACTGTGGTCAGTGAGTTAACTGTATGTCCAGAGGTTAGCCTCAGGATCTTTTCATAGAGTAGGTATTACCGTAACCAGTTGAACTCTAGTTACTTCCATATCTTGTACCTTGCCATCAGTAAAACACTGATGCCTATTTATGATTGTAAATACAGCACATTCCATTTAGTATTTCATTGACAACAGTTCTGAACATAGATTCAGAAGTGGCCTGTGATTAAATTATTTTCCTGCAAAGCTGACATTATGGACTAAATGTGGATAAGTTGTGTAGCTATGAATGTACTGAACTGAGTTCATATGTATCATCAGTCATTCATATCTTCTGAGTCATTCATCAATTAATTTCATGTATAAACTCTTCTCATTTGAGTCACAAGCAGCAGTTTGCAGAGTTTGCCATTACACCTAAATGCCACTCCAGGATCCTATAGAGTAGCCCCAGTCTTCTTTTGTGCTTTTCAGGCCCCTGCCTGGGATCAAGTTACTGTACTGTTTATTATTTGCATATTCTTATATAAAGTACTCATTTTAACTGAACATTTGAATACATTTGGTGTAGCTGTGTAAGTATTGCATCTCTGTTCCGTTGGCACTCCAGACCAGTGCATGAGCTATGCTTTTGCTGGTGCAGTTGTGGGCTTCATATAATATTGACTGCAGTAAGCTGTTCTTTACATTTTCATATGTGAACCTTGAGAATAATGACATGTGAGGTCAGTATGGAACAAAATGCTGCATGTACAGCTGCAGCGGAATAACTGTAGCTAGTTTTAGTATGTTGTCCTAAAAAAAGTGAGAAACTGGTGGGGGGTACATCAGTAATTAGTTATTTTTTCTGTACTTTGATGGAGCTCTATCTCATGTCACAATTTTTGTGTATAACAAAATTAAGTTTGGAAAGTATTTTCTGTCCTCATGTCCTGTCACTGTTGTCATGCTTCAGTCAGTAAAGTGACTATTTACAAGCTGAGCATGTAAGGATTCTGTCTCTGATTTGAGTGTTGAACCATGTGCTGTGTTTCACCTTAACAGTGGGTTGTGTAGGTAGGTGTCAGAGATTCCTTCCCTAAGACACAAATATCCAAAAAAGTTAAATTAAGTAGTCGAGTCAAGAGCCAAGGTCAGTAGAATACGTGAAATCGTACCTGCATGCCTGATAGGACTGATGCATAGATCAACTTTGCTCATACGTTTTTACTTCAAGAGCCAACAAAGAGTCTCCTCATTAATCATCTCAGCATGGTTCTGCTGTTGAACAGCAACTGAAATTGTGCTGTAATTAATTCCTTTTGTTAATAAATGTTGTTGCCTTTTGTCACAGATGAAACAGTGTTGTTATGTTGCCGTTCAATTGCGATACTGTGGAAAGCAGGCAGAGTAGTGTAAGTTTCAGCAAAAATACAATTTGGGATATGAAAACTGTTCTTGTGAACACACATTTATACTGCCAAAATTAATTTACCACATTCCATCATATATCAGAATAAATTCCAGTGTGAATAGTGAACAGATTTGCATCATACTAAAGTGTGAATAATTTTATATTCATTTCATAGCATCAAGTTCTGATGAAGATAGTCTGGTGAATGAGGGTGATGTGCAGAGCACACCGGAGCGGGAACGAGCAAGAACAACACCGCAGCAGCAGCAGCAGCAGCAGCAGCAGCAGGCAGCTCAGTCTGACACCTCTAGTACAGGATCAGCTCGTGAGACACCACCACAGCAGCGGCAGCAACAGATCCATCGTCAACAGACACGACTTCCCAACGGTGGTCCAGGACCAGGTCACACCACTGTCTGGGAAGAGCGTGATCCTATCCCTATAGGTGGCCCCAGAGCAGACGATCGTAAAAGGATAATGAAGCCAGAAATAACTGATCTGGCTGATGTCATGCAAAATCTCAGGCCTTGTAAGTGTTAGAATATTCCATATTATCAGAACATTTTGCACTTTAAGACTTTTTAGTAATACTTGCATCCCTATCAGTGGTTAGATTTATAATTCTAATTTCATTTTGTTTATATTTGTGATTTATTATTTACACAACAGCAGGAAAGTGAATACATTTTATTTTGGGCACAGAGATTTATAGATGATTGTGAGTGATACACGACTTATCACAAACAGTATGTTAGGTATATTAGAATCATTTCTGAACTTGGAGTGCCTAATACCTGGGTGTTATTAAAAAAAAACAAAATTAGTTTAAAATGAAGTTCAGGTGCAGTATACCTGTTCTGGTGACACTAATTATCATCCTAATACCTTGCTGTTATTGACATGCAGTATACCTGTTCTGGTGACACTAATTATTATCCTAATACCTTGCTGTTATTGACGTGCAGTAAACCTGTTCTGGTGACACTAATTATCATCCTAATACCTTGCTGTTATTGACGTGCAGTATACCTGTTCTGGTGACACTAATTATCATCCTAATACTTTTCAGTTATTGACGTGCAGTATACCTGTTTTGGTGATACTAATTGTCATCCTAATACCTTGCTGTTATTGATGTGCAGTATACCTGTTCTGGTGACACTCATTATCGTCTGGCCATAATTTCCGCCAGTTTTTACTAGTGAACACATATCGCACAGTACTTACCACAGTGACATCATCCAGCAGTACTGGCTTATGACCCTACTCCACTGTCATATTGGATGCTGTTCGTTGTTTGAACTACGTTTAAGCATATGCACAACTTTGAAACAAAGGTTTTTTAATTGAACATTTATAAAATCAGCATATTTATTGCATTTGTCCATATTGACAATTGCATGTAATTTTTTGTATGTAATCACAGTTTTGGATTGAATACAGCAGCCATTTTATACATTTGTTCCTCTATTGTTTTTCCATGTTGGCTATGCAATATTGGTTAGCAGAAGTTGAGAACAGATTGTTAATCTTTTGCAGACACGCAGCCCCCAGATGTAACGCACAACACAGCTCAGTCACGACGCATGACAGCTGCCGATAGAGTCAACAGATATAACCAGTCTCGACAGTCTTCTGCCTCTGACGACAACATGGGTAGGTACCAATTGCTGTGTAGATTGTCTACAACATTAGAAAATATGTTACAACAAGCCTGTGATCTGTTGGCCTTCTCAGTATTGTCTGCTGTATAACTGCAGAAATGTGATGCAAAGGATGGAAATACGTTGGAATGCCAATATTTCCTGGTGAACAATTGCCAATCTTGAAGTCCTCGATGTTCTGGGATGTTGCAGAACATCAGTGGATAGTTTGTTGCCAGTATTCTTGTTAAGTTGTGTACATCCATAAAATTAATAATAGTGGAAAGTTTTCTCTTATTTTTTTGTAATTTTGCATGCTTCTTTGTTTGAATACTTTGATAATATCTGGTATAGAGTAAAAATTCTGATGGTCCTTGTTATGCAGTTTTGCCATCCTCCTGTTAGTTCCTCTGTCTTGGTTCCAAATACTCTTGTCAGTTCCGTGTCTTGTGTAATGTTAGTCTTCGAGGGTTTAACTTTATCATGTGTCAGAGTTCTGCAAAATTTAGACATACAAGGTCTGTTCAAAAAGTATCCGACCTTTGGCCGGGAAAAATACATTTACACACCTGGAGGTCTGCAACTCTAATCCCCTTCGAAGTAGTCTCCTTGTGACTGAACACATTTCTCCCAGTGGTTCTGCCATTGTTCGAAGCATTTCTGGAATGCCTCTTGGCGAATGGAGTACAGCTTGGCCGTCGTGTCCCATATAATGTCGTCTCGTGAGTCAAATCGAGTCCCTTTCAGCTGCGTTTTCAGGTGGGGGAACAGCCAAAAATCACAAGGAGCCAAGGAATTTGGGGTCGCTGTTTGCGTAGTCCAGCATGTCCTGCGAGACTTCCAGACAGAGTTGCTTCTGCTCCATCGCTAGCAGCTTCGGCACGAATTTCGCGGACACTCTCCGCATTGCCAAATCATCGGTCAGAATGGAATGTACCGAACCAGTGCTTATCCCCACTTCCTCCGCAAGTTCTCAGATGGTGACACGACAGTCCTGCATGACCAAAGCCCGCACTTGGTCAATGAGCTCGTCATTTTGGCTTGTTGAGGGCCTACCGGCACGAGCGTCGCTCTCCACCGACGTGCGGCCATCTTTGAATCTGTTGTACCACTCCTTAATTTGTGTGATACCCATGGCATCTTCGCCGAAAACCCGCTGAATCTTCCGAATGGTTTCCACTTGGCTATCGCCAAGCTTCTGGCAAAATTTGATGCAATACTGCTGCTCGAGTCATTCCGTCATTTGGGCAGAAAATTACAATGTGACGCTCGCTGCGTATACACTCTCACTCACACGCTGGCTGCACGTGACTGAGGCTGTCTGCTGGTGGAAAAAAATCCACGTATGTGCATGAAGGTCCCCTCCACCTCCTTACCACAGTACAGCTCCCGTGCTTCATTAGTTTCCGTGGAAAAAAATTACATCGGATACTTTTTGAACAGGCCTCGTACCTGTAGTCACACCGTGTTATGGGCAAATAAGTTGGAACAAGGATGTGGTTTCATGTTATAGGTCTCATTCCTGTACCATCAGTGAAGCTACTGTAATAGTTAAAATCCCCACAACTTCAGCTGTCAGGGCAGAATCAAACAGGGTAAAGTCTTGTCCATCTCTTCTCGTGCAATTTTTCATCTTAACCACAGTGCCACATACCACTGTGTTGCACCATGTGCCATCCTACTACTACCATGAGACTTACATGTCAGGACAAGAACATTTTCCTTTGAATAGCATCGCATTCTGCACTTGCACCATTACTGTAATTTACCTGTTTACTGGGCTGCATCTGACTCATTCACCCTGAAGCCAGTGACTGTAATGTATGCTGAATAGCTGGAAGTACTTTGGCACATGGCATAGCAAACCCCTGCAAGCCAAAACCATGCATCAGGTATGGGCTCTAAAAACCTGAGGAAAAATTATTTAATCTGCGCTCTTCCCTTAGGGTGAGAGGTCATTGAACAATACCTCCTGACACCCCGCCTCCCCCCAAATGATATTCAAAACGAAAGTAACCGCAGAAGTAGTTCAGGAAGTGCATGTTGTCATGTACTTCAGAATATTTTTTGTTTTGTATTTTGAAGAATACTGAATGTTAAAAATTGTATTGCGTCTTCATTCTGGGGGGATTACATGAAGGAGGGAGTACCTAACAGGGATCTTCATAAAGACACTCATCAGCTGGTATTGTCAGTAAGAAGGATGCATTGGTATGAGATTACTTCAGATCTGCAAGCATAAAACTAGACTGTGTCCTTTCGTCTTTCTTGTTCACAGTCAGCCTCATAACAAAGACATGGTGCTTGATATCAAAAAGTAATTACCATAAGTGACATGATAGACATGTTAGTTGCAAGACAGGTAGTTCAGGTACTGCCACTGATCACCTTGTTCATTGCAGGCACGGTCACAGGTACTGGTAGGTGGAAGGTGTCTGCTAAGATACAGCAGCTGCTAAACACATTGAAGCGACCAAAGCGGAGACCACTGCCTGAGTTTTATGAGGATGATGACATTGAACTGGAGATTGCAGCTAACCCTAAAGATCCTAATGCACCTAAGCCAGAGGGCGGTTCCATGACATCTGCTGTTGGTGAACAATTAGTGGTATGTATAGCATGTGTTAGACTTGTATGGATAGAAATATAATTAGGTGTAAGCTGTCAAAGTAATTGTATACACATAGAGAATATTTAGGAGCTCATTACTACCCCAATTTACACAATATTTGTGTTCCTTGAAAATGTTGTGTAGTGTGCAGATGTGTAAAACAGACGTGGCTTTCTTATTCTAGGCTCAGTGTTGAAAGAAGATTGCTTGAATAAGCAGATATGATTAAATTATGAACTCAGTGACTTTGATCTTATTCTGGTCTCTAGATGATAAAAGTGGTGTAACAGCATGTGCAGGATGCGTCTGAATACACACATAAACGTGTGTGTGGGCGCGCACACACACATCATATGTATGCGCAGAAGCGATACTTAACATTCTGGAAAGATGTTTGTAGTTTAAGAAAAGAAATTTAATGAAAAAGACACCGATAGTGACGGTATCTTAATTTTTTTTCTGCCACAGGTATCCATGTATGTGGGTCATGTACCACATATGTACTGCTTTCCTCACAGGGCTGTCAGAGGCCTCTGGTGTGTGCATGTTATGTTTTGTGTGCTATGTGCAGATGACGTGGTTCTTACTCTCATGTATGTGTAAACATACACGTATGCTGGCAGAATTGTTACTGAATCAGGAGACACGCATCTGGGTTTGGCAAGCCTCTTACAAGTACTTGAAACAACAGTGAAATAGAGGGAAGTAAATAGACTGCACAACATAGAAATCAGAGGGATATTTACCATCACATTGTCTGGAACGTATCAAAATTTTAATAACTGGTTTTGCCTCAGGTGCCATCTGGTCTACCCAGAAACCTGGAGGCTGCAGTCCAGCGGTATGGCTCAGCTACTTACAAAGCACCTGTTGCAACTGTTCTGGATCCAAATGGAAAACTTACGATAACACTCACATATGGTAAGGGCATTATATTTTATGTCACTGTTTCATTCTGACATATGGCCTCCAATAACAGAGTTATAAGTACAGTGTAGATTATTACCACTGGTGAGAGAGATAAGTCATATGGTGACATGTATGAAGTATTTAACTTTCTTTTTTTCTCATTTTTAAAGTTAAATGTTATTTTTGAGAATTGCTTTCTTATTTCCTGCTCATGAGATTTAGCATTTGCAGTTTGTATATGCTGATCAGAACTGTGGCTATATAGAGTCTTACCAACCAGTAGACCACACAGAGTGGGTTTCATCTTTTCTGTATTTTTACATGAAGATGGAAGCAGAATCAGCTTTTGAAACTGTGAAAAAGAGTTGTGTGTTTTTAGCATCAAAGTGATATATATATTAGCTCAAGAACATGGAAACATCACACTCCTTTAGACTTACAACACAAACCTTGTATTCAGTTTGTTTCTGTTTTCCTCCAGTTTTTCTGGTAGCATAAATGTTCATTCTGCAAACTAGTGCACTGTCTGAGTTTCAAGGTAAATATTTCATGAAGCTGTAGACCTCTACCGTAATTAGTTAGTAACTGATAATATGTCAAGGGTAACAGTATTAAAATGAAGTGTTGTGTGCACACATTATAGTTTTTTGATAAATGTGACATATTGCTAACGTGCTGTATCGTACATGTTACAGGCAAGCTTCTCAGTCGGTCACAAAAAATCGCCTACACACTCCTGAACAAGGCATTTAGCAAAGGAGGGGAGACGTGTCTCAAGTCAGGTGATCGTATCGCCCTTGTCTACCCCAATAATGACCCCATCAACTTCATTTGTGCATTCTATGGCTGCCTTCAGGCAGGGATTGTGCCTGTTCCCATTGAAGTGCCACTGACAAGAAGGGTATGTGTGATTTCTTAACTGGGAATTTTTTAGTTACATGGAAGCTCTGTGCTCTGTATAAGGAACTGAGAAGTTTTCAGACATAGCTGTGATCAGTCTTTGTTTCTTTATTTGCCCATTAATACTCTCTATCATTTGGTTAGTTAAGGTGCATGTTCTTTAGTGTAGTTTAGTTTAATTTAGTGTATAGCTTCAGAACACAGTTTAATTGAGAGAAGTATTTATTGGTGTTTCAGTTTGTTTCAGTGTTGCAAATGATGTAGTTTTTTTTTAACAGTAAGAGGTTTAATGTTTCAAATGGGCATTTACTTATAATTTCTCCTTCTCTGTTATGTCTCTTTTTAGCATCCTGTGTCGCTTTTTATTCAAGTTTTAACATACATTGTACCTAACAGAAAACGGTTCTTGTTGTAACTCTTTAAAAAATTATTTTTACAATATTGTTGTGGTGAAACATTTGTAAGTTAGAGTAATGAGAACTTTTATAAAATTCAAGAATGAACACATCAGGATTGTTATCTTTTTTCATGTCCTTTAAAGGACACGTATTAGTTGTGTTTAGTTTAATCTGTTATATTTTAGTAGTGTGTTGTTTGCTTAATGATGCTGGCAGTGACTCACGTGGTAAGATGATGATATACAGTGGACTGGAAGGGATGTGGAAGGTAGCAGTAATGTCCTGATTAGAGGTGTGTTGTGGTATTTGCCTGGTATAAATGTGGAAAAGCACAAAGTATGTCGTATGTCAGAATAGTTGGTATTGTGGCTGGAATTCAAACCAGCCCCTTCCTGAATGTGACACAGAAATGTCACACGTGAGCCAACTTGCACAGTCACTTGGTGATATTGTGATTGTAGTTTTGGATTTTTGGCTTTAAGGAATGACATAATATGGCAAAAAATGTTCACAGTATAATGAGAAGTGCTTGTTGAGTGGTTGCAGACTGCAGCTGGGGCCTTGATTGATATGTAGTTTTCTTGTAGCTTGCCACTGTTCTTAACAATTGCTGCAAACCTTACGATACTCCAAATTGCGAACTCCACATGTTAAGAAATACAAAATTATACCACTTGCACCTACATTTATAATTTGGTGCAGAAAAGTAGTTGTGTGTGTAAGGGAGACTCAGAAATTAAATATAAAAAAAACTCATCATTCCATAAATAGAAATTGAAACCTTTTGAGTGAAAGATGTATGTATCTTTAAATTTATGTTTTGACATTTATTGGCAGGATGCGGGTTCCCAGCAGATCGGTTTCCTGCTGGGTAGTTGTGGTGTCCAGGTGGCCCTCACATCTGAAGCTTGTCTAAAGGGATTGCCCAAAACAGCTGCAGGAGAAGTTGTGGCATTTAAAGGCTGGCCAAAACTGCAGTGGTTTGTCACAGAACACCTTGCTAAGACTCCTAAAGACTGGTTACCTCCTCCAAGACTGACGGATGATACTCCGGCTTACATAGAGGTAATCAGAACTGTGGCCACACTCATTCATGCTGCCTTTGTTTTATATATATATATGGTTAGCAGATGTATTTAGACACTTACTGTACAGATGAACTCTCATTTTTATATCAGGTTTTGTACAATGGTGGGGTTTGGGTAGCATTGTTGGTATTCTGACAAGGCTGGAGGCAGGACAGCTGAGGAATTGTGGAATGATTTCTAGGAGGGGCCAGAGATTCCCCCCCCCCCCCCATCCTCCTGTTTATGGTGTGCCAGGCATAGTGTGGCTGGAGCTTGAAGCTGACCACTGTCTTCCAGTACCCTTACCAACATACTGTGAGATGAAAAGAATTTGGTTTTAGACATAATGGGCCATGAATATAAACATGTTTCTTAGAACAAAAATATATAGAACAGATCTTTGTAAAATGTGCTTTGTGAGCTGTAGCTAATAGTTCTGCATTTGACTGGTACAGGACTCATTCTGTACTTGCAGTCCCTTTGTTCTTGGCTGTATGAATTTTATACTTGATAACTATTTTGTTAACTTTGTTTGAAAGTTTTTGAAGTTAAAGAATGTCTGTTTGCCTTGTTCTAATCTGTCAGAAGCGTTATCTGTAAAAGGGAGTTTGAATTACCAAAACTCCAGCACGAGTATTATTGCCTTTTATATATATATATATATATATATTCTGCTTTCCTTTTTGTAAGGAATTTCAGTAATATTAAAAGGGGACTCATATGGGGCAAGTTCACCACTCACAAGTGCCTCATAACCTTTGGCCTGGAGTGAGCTGTGGTAATATAGTGTTAAAATATATGCAACCTTGATTTATTTGCTTTAAGAATGGTGTGTAATATTATGGCTGCCATGCAAAGTCTACACATAGCTTTCCTTTCGAAGGTAGTAAGTAGTAAGCCATTGGACCCAGGCATGAGAAATGTGCTAAGATTATCATATATTAATACAATAATTTTATATGTTAGTAACTATAAATATAGGTATGGTGCAAACTTTAGGTTATATTTGGCAGATTTGTTGTAGTGAAAATGGTGGACAGAATTGGATAATTAAATTATATAATTATTTAGTTATAATTCTGACAGTGCTTACTTTATATGTGAAAGCACCTGAAGAAAAGCAAATATAATAAATTTTTGTCCCAGTTATAGTTTGGTAAATTGTGAACTACAGTGACAGAATATTATCTGCAGCTGTTGAAGATAAGGACCAGTAAGATATGCACAATCAACAAACATACTGTGTACTTCATCAGAGTAAAAAATGTTGTACATTTTGTTTTGTATCAAGTGAAAATATTGGTTTTGTGGTGTGCAGTACACAACAGATCGTGATGGGTCAGTGATGGGAGTGACAGTGACACGAGCAGCCATGTTATCCCACTGTCGCACACTGACAATGGCATGTAACTACACAGAAGGAGAGAACATGGTGTGTGTGTTGGATTTCAAGCGTGAAGTTGGACTGTGGCACAGTGTTTTGACTAGTGTTCTCAATGGTATGCACATTGTGTTCATACCCTATGCTCTTATGAAAGTCAACCCTGCCTCCTGGATGCAGATGATAACCAAGTACAGAGGTATGTGCAGTTCTGTGCAAACACCAAGCTTTTAAGCCCCAAAAGAACTCATTAACTTTGCCGTAAATACAGCTTTCAATTCAAAGTTTGTATTCCTGACTATGTGAGAATAGTTGTGTTCTTGCTATAGAATGTATAGGTGAGGTGTTTTTATGTTATGCTATGGTAAGAATCCAGAAAATCTTTTTTTAAGTCCATTTGATATTAAGACAACATAATAGATACTGCTGCCGAGTGGTCACTTGATAAATGTGAATGTGTTAGACTGGGTGACATTTCACTGACTGGTTTTAGCTTCTGCTTGAATGAAGTTACTCAGATGTCACACTGTGTTGGCAGCAAGTGTAGCTGTAGTGAAGTCCCGGGATCTGCACTGGGGGTTGCTGGCAACTAAGGACCACAAGGAAGTGAGTTTGTCATCGCTACGACTACTACTCGTAGCAGATGGCGCCAACCCATGGTCGTTGTCATCATGTGACCAGTTCCTCAGTGTGTTCCAAGCCAAAGGGCTGCGACCTGATGCCATCTGTCCGTGTGCTAGTTCCAGTGAATGCCTCACAGTCTCTGTGAGGAGGTGAGTAATGAAATATTGCATGGTGTATATGTCATTACATGCCTATACATTAGAACTGAGCCAAAGTTATAATCAACTGGCAGTACAGTGGGTATTTGGACTATGAAGATGCAGCAAAATCTGTAATACACACTGAGAGAGAATCTCTAAAATTAGGAAGATCGGGTGTTATAGTGAGTGTATGTATTCAGTAAACCAGTGTACATATTCCATCGGCCAGTGATTCACAATCTTGTTAAACAAAAAACCATGCAGTGGTTTCTGTTGAAGTCTTCTAATGTTGTGCTGGAACCCTATGTAATGTTCGTGAGTTTAAGGTTTTATGTGTGTAACAATTTTAGTGATTTTAAGTCAGTGGTCTCAGTGTTATGTTTTCCCAATGAGGATTTTTCTCAGTTTAGTGGTCAAATTTACTGATTCTAAAAGAGGGGTATTTACTATGATTTTTTCATCTGCTCCATTCTAAAACTAATCTGTTGTTCGAACTATACACTTCTGCTTCTAAGTGGATGATACCACAGAAACAGAGTCAACGGCATATTTGAGAAGTAGGTTTTGGAAAGGTTATTGAAACGGGTTTTGAGAGTAAGGCCACAATTTCAAGAGAAGGGCAATTGGTTCCTTTTGGACAGCAATACCTCTGCTCATTCTGCTGTGATTCCTTGCAACTTGTGGCATGGTGACCATCAACCACCCACCTTATTCGCTTTTCCATCCACCTTCTGACCCCCTTCTGTTCCCTGAAGTGAAAAGTGCCCTCAAAGGAAAAAGACTGCAGGATGTCGACATCAAGATTAATGTAACCACTAAATTAAATGCATTTGCTTTGGATGGCTTTGATAACTATTTCGTGCAACTCTTAGAAAGATGTAAAAAATGTGTTGGAGTCAAGGAAGAATACGTCATAAGTTTTCTTTTTGCTTCATGTGCATCTGTTCTTATAGACTGAGTTCAAGAGCTTCATTCTTTCACATTGTATGTACTCAGTGTCTTGTAACATTTCTCATTTTTAACATTTTATTTATAGCAATATGCAGATTACACACAGTGGAATTGCCATGTAATATTTTTCCATTTAACTGTTTTGTGCATTTAGTGTTCACTTTTAGTGATCCGAAGTAAGTAATTGCAGCATTCAATTACCTCCAGTTTGATTATCATCAGTCTATTGTTCATGTACATTTCTCTGTAAATAAACCTTAGGTGTGCATTTTGCTGTACATGTATCCAAACCTTATCATTAGAACACTGGGTAACCTTCATACGATGATGTCAGTTTTCAATGTTGACGCAGTTGTAGTTTTCTATTTTGTGCTTTTTTAATTTATTTTATATCCTTCAGGCCAGGGCGTGCAGGGGTGAATGCTACAGGCAGAGGTGTGCTGTCTATGTCTGGTCTCAGCTATGGAGTTGTACGAGTTGACCAAGAGAACTCCCTCACTTCACTTACTCTACAAGACTGTGGGCAAGTCATGCCTGGTTGTAAGTACTTTTGTTTCCGTCTGTATCGGTATCATTGGCTGTCAGTATGCTAATATGTTAAGATATCCCACAACAGCTTCTGTTTCATCTTCTGTTATTTTGACATGTAACTCTGTTTACACACAGTTCACTGCCAAGTGCATGCTGAAAGCAATTTTAAATTAATTTGTGAATAATGAAACTGCCAGATATCATGCAGGATGTAAGTACAACACCAACATTTCTTGGCATTTGAACACATTCACTTACTTGTCATTTTCTCTTCTATGTTGATGTAGAACACACTGAAGCTTTCAGAATGTAAGGGAGGAACCAAGATGTGGTTCTTCATGTTGATCATCTCAAAAAAGTGGTCATAGCTTTATTTTCGTTACGAAACAAAGCAGAACATACTGTCCAATTTCATGTCCCAACTTTTTCCATAAGTTAATGTATTGTTTTGCTGCATACTGTATTGTTGTTAACAATTTGTTTGTGATGCATGCATGTTTAATTTGAGTCATGCTCACAGAGAGCTGTGGTAGGGAGCTCTTAATTAGCTACACCTACTACATATAAATTACTGTGATTTATTGAACTTCGTGTAAGTTGGCAGCAGGACTTGGAATATGTGAGTGGTTGTTTTCTAGTGACTGCTGTAGATTCTTTCCAAATTGTTTGGCCTCACTCCATCTTCCCAAGCTCCGTGGTTCAGGTGCATCTGGCACAGTAAAGTGTCAAGTGATGTAGTCCAGCAACCCCCCCAGATTCTTTGAGAACCACAGACTCCCCTATGCTGCGGAAAAATTCCCAAGTGTGGAGACTTGGAGTTTGGCTGTGTGAAGAAGTAGATACATGTGACCCTTGCATAAAATGTAATGCAACAACAGCTAGAAATTTTGTTAAATAGGGGTTTAATTTAATGTACAGTGCAGCAGTAATGAAACAAACAAGAACTGACTGACACTTTCATGTGCCAACCAAAACAGATTTTATCAGCCACCAGAAGGACAGGTGATACTGCCAAATACATTATTAAAGTGTGTTGTGTGAGTGTAACTACTTTGTTTACATTATAAGAAGTGCATCAAGTGTCTGTATGTTACCTATTCAGCCACCTCTGCTTCCCTGCATATATTCCTTGCGGGAAATCTCATGCTCCTGGGGCTCTAGCCGAGGCAGACAGATTCTAAGCTGCACAAATAAAACCCTGCTGCAGCACATGAACAGTGGACACCAAAGCAAGCTGATGTGCATGGCAGGATGTTTACAAGTCCTAGCAGCTTGAGTGATTTGTACCGTTCAGTAAATATTCCTCGTATATTACCCTAGTTATTGCAGTTGCATTTAATAAGTGTATTATGATAATCCATATTGTAATGCATACGAAGTGAATATTAAAGTCTGCAGTGATATGTGTCCAATGGGTTAGGCAAAATATTCACCACTACCCATGCACAGTGATCTGTTTTATACAAGATATATTATTGTCACCTTAGTTTAACTTAACAACATTTTGTATGTACCCTGAAATACAAGATTGTCATCCCAACCACAGCTATGGAGACTTTGTTGACAGTCCCTGAGGAAATATAAGAAGAAGGTATGTTCCATGGCCAGCGACTCTTCAGACCATCACAAGTTTTCCGTATTCGATAGTTTGGAGTGGACCCATCATGGTAATGTGAAGAGAATATTGAGAGAGTTATATATACATTTGCAGTGCATTATACCAACTTCAGTCTATCAGGATAGATGGCAGCAAACCCTGATCTAGAACTGTGGTCATGTGGAAATGCTACCACATAACCAGACTATTAGCAGAACTGTGTTCTCTGTGTTAATGTGGTGAAACATGCATGAAAGCACAACCATGAGACACCAAGGGTAGTGGTAAATCTGTTTTCTTTTTTGTCTGAATTGTATGAAACTAAGATGCTGTGGCATGTAACTTACACAATACATCTAACCCCAAAATATAATGGCATGTATTAAGTGGTGAAGAGAAACTTTTTTTGCTCTGTGTTTGTTCTGCTTCAGTCATCTGGTGGCTCACTGCTAGCCAGACAGGAACATTTGTCACTGTAGGCTGAGAGAATTTTCCCTCTTACAATAACTATGATTGCAGATGGAATTCTACATGATTTGAAAATGCTTTGACATGGTCATTGTAGACTGTTATTTGTGAATGTCATCCATTATGTTGCAGGTGTGATCGTGGTTGTGAAGATGGATGGTCCATCATACCTTTGCAAGACAGATGAAGTTGGGGAGATATGTGTAAATTCAGGCGCAACAGGAAGTCAGTATTGGGGTCTGCAAGGTCTTACCAATAGCACATTCAGGGTCCAGCCACTTGGCAGTGATGGAAAACCAATAGGAGAAGCTGAGTACACACGGAGTGGTCTCCTTGGATTCCTTGGACCTGTAAGTGCCTTCTGCTGATTTCTCGTGCATGTTATGTGCAGAAAAATTAATTGTAGTGCATAATATGGAATTGGGCCTTAGAAAGGAAACTTTATCTTTATGAAGCTGCTTTTCTTACTTTAAAGGCTTTAGTGGTTATTAGATAAGTAATGCTGGAACTTCATGCTGTTGTGACGTATACTGGAAGAATACAGTTACAGTAATGCGAGCATGTAGTTTCAGAGCTATGTGTGCTCATTTTGATGAACACCAGTGGGCAGCATGGTGATAAAGTATAAAGTAATAGCCTTTGTTGTTTAGATTGACCCAGATTTGTAGAATAGTTGTGTTTCTGGAAGGTGCTTCATAATGTAGAATAATTTCAGAACAGTTTTGCATATACTCGATGTTAAAAATGTGGCTTACATTCCTGAGCAGGTATTTTTCAGCGACGAACATGGTGTGGTAATTGTGATCTTTAGTTGTTACTTAGCAAGAAAATAATATTTTAATGACAGAAAGACGGGCATTTTTATGATAAATATTTCTGTCTGAAAGTCCCTATTGAAAAACATAAAAAATTCACTGTGTCAATTTTGAAACCCATTAGCCTTGACATACATCACTGATGATGATGACGATGATGACAACAAAAACATCATCAACAACAGTAACAACAAACAAACAAACAAACAAACAACAAATTTATGTTTATCAATACCACCATTGTTGTTCACCATATGTGAACAAAATAATGCAATATGGACACAGTCCAGTTGCAGGACAGAAATTTTACTGTTGATGCTGCTTTGCTTGATCAGATTTTCAGTACTCAGTAGGGAACTGTTATAGTATAGGTGAAGAATTTACCATGGAATAAATACTGAGAAGGAATGAATATTATGGCTGCAGAGTATTGTAACTAATTGCATGTAAGCAAGATATGTGGTGATGGCAGTGGTGGTGATGAGGAGGAGGACGATGACATAATTATGTTATAACACATTAATATTTTAATTATTTGGAATATAATACCTTGACAGTTATGATCTTCTTTAAATACATGTAGATTCACTTTGTACAGAGAGCATATCAAAATCCTAGCATCTCTGTCTCTACTATAGTTAGGGTATTATACTGTAAAATGAGTGGCTGAAAGTTGAGTATTGGTCTTCTTTTATTTCTGCTGCAGGGTGGCTTAGTGTTTGTTTGTGGCTCGCGTGATGGACTGATGACTGTGACAGGACGAAAACATAATGCGGATGACATCATTGCAACAGTTCTTGCTGTGGAGCCAATGAAATTCATCTACCGTGGACGAATTGCTGTATTCAGCATACGTGTGCTTCGTGATGAAAGGATTTGTGTCATTGCAGAGCAGCGACCTGACTGCAGTGAAGAGGAGGTAAGATGCTGCAAACTTTGTCAAATTGTGTAGCCAGCATGTTTCTTCATGCACCAGCTTTTCTAGTTCTTCTCAGCCAGAACACCTAAAACTTCCATATATGTCCTAAGTTCCTTCAATTCAAAAGTATGTAAATAATAATTTTATTATTTGTTCATGAAATGTGGTCTCATATTCTGAGCAGTGAGGATAAATTTTGCTATTTGAAAATACAGTTTTCAGGAAGATATTTACCCCTCAGAGAAAAATGTCTGCATGGAAGGAGTGATATATAAGACAAACTTTGTAATGTGTACAGTTTATATAGTATTATAAGAGTAGTGAAATCAAGGAATATTGTATGGGTTCAATATGTAGCTGTGATGTAGGAAATAAATACTGTTTGTATAGTTTTGGTGAGAAATCCCTCAGAAAGGGATCATTTGGAAGACTGTTAAAAATAAAAAATAATGATGATAAAATGTATCTTAGGAAATGCAGTCAATTATGATCTTTTAAACTGGACTGGACTGACTTGTATCTAGTAATAGGCCTTGTTAAAGGAAAACTGCTGCTACTGTAACACCTAATCTTGTATTTTACACAGTGATCTTTATCCAAACTGAAAATACACACATTGGCACTGTACAGAAATAGATGACAGTTGTAGAACTATTACATTATGAGCTTTGAGGTTTTCACAGCAGTCTTGCTGATCATTCAGGTTTTCTTGGAGGTTATGCTGTGTCACTTGGTGAGTGGTTCTTCTTGGACTGCTTGACACTTGAAGATGAAGGCTCTGCATTCATTTGAAATGTCAAGAACCATAGACTCATTGACACCATCACACCCTGGAAGACCTGATTCCTCAACCATTACGTTTGTAATTTCTGTCATCTTCAGCAGTATTCTTATGGCAATAAAACTTAGGCCTTGTTGATGGGCTGATTATATGAATGGGTGGGAGAGGCGAGCAATAGACACAAAACTTTGATTGGGTAGTCATTTGGAAGACCAACTACTAGGGATGTACGCCTACAGTAAGAGTTCTGGCATGTCCTTGTATTATTATGGCCTCTCATTTTTTAACTGGTGAATGTTTTCAGTCAAAACGCTGATGCATAATAGTATTTTAAATTTTTCTTTCCCATTCTTTATGTATCACACACTATAAGCTTTCTTCATGTTCTAACCACAGACTTACAGTTCATCATCCTCAGTTGTAAAGCTTTTGCTGGAATATGGATGAAACTTACCACGTCCGTACTAACAGCCCCCCCCCCCCCCCCCCCCCCTCGCCCCGCCCGGGGGGGGGGGGTTGCTGAATGATGTGTAGATCTATGTACAATGGAGGTGCATGAAAAACTTCATTTAGGTCTTCACATAAAATGCCTGTTATATTTGTATGATTTTAACCAATATTAAAATGTTCTAACAGTTTCTCATAAAGTTTCCAAGTATCAAATTTTTTGAAGATTATCCAGGAGTTCTAGAATTGTGTGCATGCATATGGTTAAAAAAAATACTTTTAATGAGTGTTCAGCAGGGATTTAAATGTACCAGAAAAGGAGAGAATAACATTTAGATGAGCCTGAGGGCCACAGGTTGTGACAATCAGAAGTGGATATGATTGGCTGCAGATTGTGTCAAATTTAGTAGTAATTTTGTCCAGCCTTCAACTTTTATAAGCAGAGAGTGCCTTAGCCACTTTAGAAACAAACAAACAAATAAATAAATAAATAAATAAATAAAGTAGATAAAGGTTGACTTTAGTATATATGTGTGTGGTATTTGCAGAGCTTCCAGTGGATGTCACGTGTCCTGCAAGCTGTTGATTCAATCCATCAGGTGGGAATATACTGCTTGGCATTGGTTCCACCAAACTACCTCCCCAAGACACCACTTGGAGGCATCCACCTCTCAGAGACCAAGCGTCGGTTTCTTGAAGGAACATTGCATCCAGCTAATGTGCTGCTGTGTCCACACACTTGCGTTACCAACCTGCCAAAACCTCGTGAAGTCCACTCAGGTATGTTGCTTATTCAGCCAGTAACTTATTATTGTTTTTGCCTACATTATTTAACTGCTGAGTGGTCTGGAAGAAGCCAGATTATATGTAAGTCAAATAAAAAAAAGGAGCTAATTATATCCTGCAGTGAAACAGTGGCTGAATTGTTATGCTACATTTATGTTGGGCATTCTTTAGTGTCTTTAGTATATTTGATATGGCTGAGATTTCATGAATTGCTTCTCCTCATGTAGTATATATATTACCATTATTCATGTAATGTTCTGCTTTGCATCTGGTCGTTCACACCAACCCCCTTTTGGGGATGGAATGTACAGACGTTTTGTCGTTTAATGACTAATTTTCTTCATATAATTTTGCCGTGGTGCATTGTTCAATTGCTGTCATTTATTACACAAGAACTCAAGTGTACACCATGGATTGCAGCACCTGCTAATGTGTGCACAAGTCACTTTGGATCAATAGATACACATCTGTAGTGGGTAAATTTTTTTATGAGGACCTGTGTGGATTCATTGTCCTGAGTCCGCAGGTTGAAAGGGGTAGTCATAAAGTAGGTGTAAGAATTGGTGAGTGTGGTTTGTGCCATGTTTTTGGAAGAGGTGTCAAGATAACTAAATAACTGAAACAAAGGCTGCAGAGTATGTACAAAAAGGGGAGAGAAGTATGTGTGCGTAGCACATGTACGTGCATGTGTGTACAAGCACACGTGCGTGTCAGGGTGTGGCCCAGAGCACTTTTAATATGAGTGATTAGCAAATATGTTTAATATTGAAAGGGCTGTAAGTTCAATCCTGACCACACTTCTGTGGATAATGAAAATACATACAACTGAAAATTTTCCATCAGCATAATGTCAGTCAGTCACCTGAAGGTAAGAATTTAGACAACTCCTGAAATGTCATGTGTGTTAAAATACTTAGACAGTGAACAGTTCCCAACATAATTGTGGTGTAATAAGATAGTTAAGTTGTTTGATGAAGCCTCATTATTGAGACTATCTAAGTTAAATGTTCGAATGGCAGAGTACAGTTCAGCACAAAACATTACAAAACATACAGTACAGGAGTCAGTTTCCAATGTAGTGAAATTAGTAATTATAGTAATTGGTATGAATATAATGTCTGATATGCATCTCATTATGAAATAAATAAATCAAAATTAAATATTATTGTCATACTTCACTAAAGCCAGCCCTGTTGAAACACTTTCAGAACAAAACATCATCACAATGTGATAACAACCAGAGATACTTGCTTCAGGTCACAAATGGAAAGTTGTGAACTGTTTGTTTGCTGCAGAGTCAGTAATAAGGGGTGCAGTATATTGCTGTATAGAATCTTATAACCTGTGGAGTCAAAATCCTATTAAAACAGGACAGCTCTAAACTTCTATGGTTGCATGCACAGTGGAGAGCACTGATCCAGACATATCATAATGTGCATAGTGAGTGTCAAGTGTCTGAGATAGCAAGTCAGACAATGAAATTGGCAGTCTGCTTGGTGTTCGTGACCCAGTGATAGAGATTTAATTATGGGTTCATCCTATTCGTAATTCCTGCTCTTGCAAGGCAGGATTGTAGATGATGACCAATCAGAAACAAGAGACAAGGAAATCAAATTAGTGCAGGTAGCACCTCCCTAGTCTGGCTCCCTTGGGACCTGGCTGGCACTGGACCAGGAAATTTTCCAACCATGGGTTTGCAACACATTATGGCATGAAAACACATTACACAGGACTTTGTACAGCAGAGGGCTAGTGCTGTACACAGTTCTGGTATGCAGGGTTTGTGGCAGCACTGCTAAATATAAACAAACTCTTTCACAGTGATGCTGACACACTTACCCCAGAATACATTGTTCATGACTGAAGCATGTTAAGATTTATAGATTTTAAGATTTACAGGAAACATGCCACTTAGTTGAAAAAATGGAAAAAGAAAAGAGCAAAATTCTCACATGTAAGACACAAGCATGTGACTTGATCCATGATTATCATAGATTTTTTTGGTGGTTTTTGTTAAATAGTGCCAGGTCATGGAATTCTGCTTTAGAGAGATGTGACCTGTACCGCTGTTTTTAACCCATGCCAGAATGCTGCTGAAGCCTTGTGCTGTTGTGCTGTTTCATCATAATGTACTGTCATAAAACATGGACGCAACATATTATCATGGGTGCAGATACATACTGTGAAGTCATATTTCTTTCTTTGCCTTGCTGCTTGACACTTCACTAACTGTTCTACTATACAGTAACCAAAGACACAGGTCTTATGTACTGGTAGCATGGATTTGTTTTTTGAATGTATTAATACAGTGTAGTTGGTAAACACATGCCTCAGACCCAGTCCACAGGTTAGTTGTCTGTGATCATGCAAGTAGTAGCAACTGGTGAACCTTGTGGCTTTTTGGGCAAAATAATTTGATAGTTAAGGCATTCTTATTAAGGTTCAAACTGTAATTCATTAAATGCATTATTTTCCTCCTCCTCTTCTCCTTCTTGTCCTGTTCTCCTCTTCATGGAGGAGGAGGAAGAGGATGGGCGGTCCATTTAAACAAGATTCTTTCCAACACTGTCTTCTTTCTCAGTTGGATAGGAGTAAATGTTATATGAGTTGCGTGCATTCATGTATCCCGTCAATATAATCCCTTCCATTACAAGTGTGCTAGGAAGTTGTAACCCAGCTATCACTTATTTTCTGAAACTCATCTGGGAAGTGTATAAAGTAGACAAAACTTTGTTATGTCCTGTTAGTATTTATATTAACTGTTACGATATTATTTTGTTTCTCAGTGATCAAGTTTGTATCCATGAGTTACCGTGTTCTAGTCTTTCTAGTGTAAGAGTATTGAGTAAATTGCAAAGAACACCAACTTTTGATTTATTATATTCTGCTAGATTATTGCAGTAATTGTTGTTACATGTAACCTCGTGTCAGTATCAGTTGATCAGGCTGTAGTTTTGTTGCTGTAGTTTGTACATGAGTCTGTTGTGTAAATATTTCATAATGACATGTGGCTAGTGTTACAGCATGAACAGTCACATTTCAGTCAGTATGCTACATTGTTTGTGTGTTATAATGTGCTGAGCAGACTGGCTCAGTCAGTTGGTGGCGCACTCAAGGGGTGATCTGCCGGGCTGCAGCCCCCCGCCCAAACCCCCCAGAACCAAAATTTAAAAACCACAGATTTTGTAGATATTATGATATCAAAAGTTTTGCTTGATTTCCGTGTCAGCCGAAATGAACCTCTGAAATCAGCTGATGACTAGTAGATTAGAATTTTGAAAAATAAATTAATAAAATTAAAAAAAAAACAATTAGATCGGGCACTTTGATTCAGTCATAGAACATGTAGTTATATTCATATGTATGTAAATGCAAGTTGCAAACAGTGTCACATTGCACTTACCACATGATTTTTATAACATAATTTTTAAAATGAAACATAAATTACATGTAGCCTCAGGTCAGACCCCCCCTCCCCGGCAAGGAAAATTCCTGGGTGTGCACTTGCAGTCATTAGATGCTTCTCTCATACATGGGGGATGTCATATAGGAATCTGTCTAGGATACTAATTACCATGACAGATCATAAGTAGTTCACTTCAAGCTTTCCAGATGGATGCTAGAAGAGTGCCTTGAATATGCCGTAACCATTTCCTTCCTAAGTTATTAAAGTTTTCTGTACATGACCATCCTTTGATATTGTTGCCACTAAGTAATCTGTGTAATTAATGCAGCATTTTTGAATAATCTAGGATTCCATCACAGTCATACCTACAGACTTAATTCACATTATTTAATTCTGTTCTAACTGCAAGGATTAGGTAGTGTTGAGCAAGACATAGTGATGGTTACGTAGTGTGAATTCAGAAGAATAGGGGAACAAGTGTCATGCCTTGCTGGAATGTATTTTCATTCTGCTGTGAGGACTAAGAGACACCATGCAATAGTCAGGCTAGAGGGTTCTTCAGTGAAATATGAAGTCTGGTGCCTTTGAAACAAAAGTCAGCCGTATTACCCAGGGGTTAACTTGCTGAATCAGAAGCCAGATCAGAATAAGACACATATGGGTGTTCCTTGAGGGTTATAGTTATATGTGATACATAGCATGTCATCAGTTTATTTGCAGCTACATGTATGCAAACTGGAAGTGGAATCAGATACATGTGTGCACTCTGTCTCTCTCTCTCTCTCTCTCTCTCTCTCTCTCTCTCTCTCTCTCTCTCTCTCTCTCACACACACACACACACACACACACACACATACACACACACAATTTTATTAAATTTGCAGAACTGACTCCTCATGCCCAATAAAATGCACTGTGCATGCAGTACTGCTGTAAGTTCCTTGAAGCTGCTTTTAATATGTTGAATACACCAGAGTCATATTTTACACATCAGTTAAGTTCCTTGTCATAGTGCACAGGGGTGCACCAGTCATGGGTGCCAGGTCACCAGAGCAGCTAAATTTTGTACTGTGGCTCCTATTGTTTGTAGGTTTCAAGTGTGGAACATGTGGACCTTGCTTCTTATCACCCTTATGGTGCCTAGAATTCTCAGTTAACTCCCAGATTTTTTGAAAATTTGTGTATTGCTGACAATACATATAACCAAAGTTGCATATTCAGAACACACCTCCATTAACCCTTTAAAGACGAAGCATATCTGTTGTATGTAAGGACTCAGTGCGTACTGCATTGTAAACACTCTCCACTTCGGTTATAAAAACCAATCTCTTGATGTTTTATAAGGCAAAAGTTTCTGTTTGTTCTGAGATCCATACAAAACACACAAAAGCAATGTGGGCACCACGTAGAATTTTTAAATGTTAAACCTGGTGGTATGTAAAGTTACCGCTAGGCTTTAAAAGGTTAAACAAGGAATGTGATAATCAATAGTCAGTAGGTAAGGATTTGGAAGGAATAGGCGTGGTCTCTTTCTAGGTGCTATCCTAGTACGAAGTGAGGACAACTGTGAAGAACCTCACTTGGAATAGCCAATTTGAACTGAGTTCCGCCCACGTACATACCTGTGGCATTACCACTACACAAACTTGCACATTCAAAATCAATTTTATCTTTAATTTTGAAGATTTTAAAATGTGTCTTATGGAGTCACAGAATATTCGTAAATCAGAAAATGAAAAATAATGAAAGGTCACTCAAAATTAAGCCTTCTTGGAGAATTGTGGGATACTTGAAACCATATCTGTAGGTTCTGTAGCCAAAGAAGTTGCTGTCAGTAAAGTCTCTTGTGTTAGGACAATAACATATAAAAGATCTTCCTTCTTCAGTAGCTGTTCATTGTTCGTATGGGATATATACTGGCTTGAACCGAGTATTCTTCATAATATTTTTATATTTAAATACACTGCTTGTAACAAATTTATAGAGCCTCTCAAATGTCACACTTTTGCTTCTGCTTTTGTCTGTACATAATTTCACTTATGGTACTTGTAATATAGTATTTAACAGTTCCTAGTAATTAAGTAATGTCTATAAATTCATACAGCATTTCTTAAAACTAGTTTATAAATTTGTATTTTGATGTTTTAAATTCTGTGTAAATGTGGTCCATTCATAATACTAAATTATTGCTCACATGCTGCCAAATCATTGCCTCATGATGGAAATTTTACCAAAAATGAGACCAACCATGTGAGAAAATAATTGGTAATATGAATTGATTATTGTATTGTATGTGCTTCTTTTGGTTTTGCAATGCACTACAACAGCATTTTTTTGTAATGTGGCTTCCTAGCTGCTGACTTTGTTACAGACGTTGGCCCTGCCTCAGTCATGGTGGGCAACATAGTTCAGGGTAACCGCCTCGCCTCTGCGCAAGGCAGGGATATGGGCATTGTAGATGAGGAATCTGACTCTGCTCGCAAGGTGAGGAAAAAAATCCTTGTTAGTGACAGGAAGAAGGAAACAAAATCTTCCTGTTAATGAAGGTGGTGGGAGATAAAGAGAATTTGTTTTTATACTTTTCTACTCATGTGGCTGTGGAAAGAAGGTGGATTATTCATCAGTGTTTATATAGGTGTAGCAAACAAATTTGCTGTGATTAATTGGACTTCTCATGCCATTCTAGCATGTTCCTTTTGTTATACAATTTCAGTCATGTTCTTTGCTGTAAAAATATGTTTGCAGTAAGAGTAAGTTGTATGGATCACATTTGATTATTTACATTACCAAACTAAAATGTAAATTTTTATGCTTCTTAATAGTAAAGCTTTATTAGAGAAACTGAGGATCTATAGTGTGAGAAATGAGTTTCTACAGTAAGTGATTTGTTGATTGATTGTAGTGTTGTAATATACATGTTTTCAATGAAGCAGAAGGATATAAAGATGAGTATATCAATTACAGTGTATTTATTAACAGTATTATTTCATGTGTAACATATGGAACAGTTTGGGAAATGCTGGCCTGTGGCAACTGAACTTTCTAAGGTTTAAAGTTAACCCTCTTGCAGGTAACTGTCTAAACAGTCCTTCGTGAAATTCCTAGTTCTTCTGGTTGACTTCTTTTAACTTCAAACTTCTGCTGTTGTCAACTGTTTTTTCACTTACTGGTGGAGGGCTGAAGTTCTTACCTTGGCAGATGCAGCCTTTTTCCACAAAGTTGCCCTACCAGCATCTCCTTCAAAGGTGGTTTCCTCCTGAACTTTGTTTGAAACCAGTCCTGATCTGTAGTCACAGATTTTGATTCATGAAATGAAAGAACACATTCTGCTATTTGTTGTTGTGACATCATTTTACCTTTAGGGATAACGGCCATGCTACACTAAGGGGTAAGAGAATTGCCATATGTGGCGAGACACTTGAAGTGCTTCTGCATGTGTCTTAGCGCATGTCACTGTTGTAACTTCTTTGGTACATTAAGCATAATAAATTGTATTCATCGTAATCACCTAGTGGACATACTGTACTATGACATTAGTGTCAATACATGCAGTGTATAGACATGTTTTATTAAGTGTGGTGACTGTTTGTACTTCTCTAGGACATATTGTGCACAAGAAATTTTGCTTAAAATAGATCATCATGCATATGAACATTTTTATGTAATTCATTTTGGGCAAAAAATTCATGTACCTATGTGTGCCAGTTTTTATTATATACTGTACAGTATAGACAGTTCTCAGATTACATATAATTTGTGTTTTGTTATACGATGTGATTATGGATGTTCAGGTTAAGTTCAACATCCAAAAATACCTCACCATGTTAAATTATGTACTAAATAGAAGAACGTGGCAAGGTAAGTGAAAATGTAAAGGAGGCAGAATAGTGCAGGTGTTTACACATTCAGGATCACTGTTACCAGAAATGCAGAGAGTGATGTTAGTATTACAGTAATGCACTGAAATGGAGTTCAGGAGGTCAGGACACAAAATCCTAAGGCTAAGTGCCTGAATTCATTATTTTTGTATCAGGTCTCCATTAAACATGCAGAATAGAAGTTGGTATAGCGGACTTATTTATTACTTGCAGTACCAATTTATATCAGAGATCTTGCGGTGGCGGGCCCAGAGCACGGCAGACCATGTGATCTTTACACTGCTCAACTCTAAAGGTGCTGTGGCAACAATGTTGTCATGTTCGCAATTACACAAAAAGGCCGAACGTGTCGGGAATCTTCTTCTGGAGAAGGGCAAGATCAACACGGGGGACCATGTTGCACTCATATTTCCTCCAGGAATAGATCTCATATGTGCTTTCTATGGCTGCTTGTATGTTGGTAAGTATTGGCACTTTTATTTGTGTGACAGCTGAGGAGTAAATAGCATGGCTGTGTGACATATTGAAAGAAAATGAGTCCTCAAATTCACATGAAAGTCCTACCATCCAATCCATTAATGTATTGTGTTCAGTGAATATTACCATCATCTAAATTCTTTAGAAGTCCTGCCATTCAGTCCATTAATTTCACTTGTTTATTGAGTATTGCCACTATCTTTTATAGTGTTTGACATCAGATATTCACAACAGGGTTGCTAAACAACCTGTCATAAAGTGTGAGTTTGCACATCGCGCTCATTTATTTGCATGTCGCACTCATTTATTAGTTGTGACAGGCACAAAAATGCTCCATAGGCATGTTAAAAATTTAATGCCACCTGCCGCTGTTGTGTAGTAGTGAATTATTGTCTTGATCTGCTTATGGTACTTCTCTGACTTAGAACAGTGAGTGATTTCCTCATTTTTGGTAGTTGATTGATGTCTTTACTGACACAGAAAAGGCATAGAAAGCCAGAATTCCAATCTAGAAGCTTGGAAGGGCAGAATGTGTAGACTGAGTTTTTTCTTCAATAATAATTTAATGGAATTTGAATTGCTGCAGGAAATTGGGCATTTAGCAGTGCACTAAAACACAGTAAAACCTCTCTACAGCGAAGTCCCAAAAGACTGTTTCTACCGCTTATTTACCATATTAGGGATAACTGTAGAGATAAAACACCCATCGATAATTCTGCAAGTGATGGTACTTTTGTAACTGCATGATACAACGAACACATCTTTGTCATTTAGTACTCTCTTACATCAGTACATATTTTTAGTTCTCTCATTGTTGGTAGCTGTGTTTGCAGCTCTTTGGAGGAAATATTAGTGTCACTTTGTTGGCATTGGTTCATGAGCGTGATGTGTGGGGACTGAGCTTGCTGCATGGCAGACACTGGCATTGTCAGTGCTGTCACAAAACAAAATTGAGAGGAAAGGGTGGGTAGAATGAGAGTGAACAAGAAGGTTAAAGTAGTGAGAATGTTAGGCAAAGCATGGTGTTGGAGTATGTTGGCAATTTTCTTGAGTACATGGGTCAGATGGAGCCCGAATACAGTGACTTTGCAGCTCCCAGAGTCTAAACAGTTCACAAAAACAGGTGATCATTACAAACTGCTTCTCTAAATAAACATCAGTTGTATAAGAGCCAAGTAAAGTAAAACTTTTGTACAGTAAGATGTGCGATATCCAGCAGTGGATTATCCAGAAATCTTTATTAACAGCTGAACTGACAGATTTCAAGTTAAATAGGGAACAACTTACTGTGTTATGTTGTGCAAATGCCACTGCCCCTTGTTTCATAAATAGTGATGAAAAGGACTAGCAAGTGCAGCATGGAAAACAGGATGGGATATCAAGTCACAAGTTAAATAATTTTGTCAGTCCATGCAGTTGCTTGGTACACTAAGATACATATTGAGTGTAATATTCTGATATCCAAAAAATTGTGATCTCCAGCAAACCTTTGGTGCCGGATATTGCAGATTTTACTGTATTTGGGAATGTACCACCAAACATTTTACATTATGTGGTTTTTCAATTGGTGCATTTTCTCCCTTACTTTAGCCTGGATAGTGGGAATTCTGCTATGTAAGAATTCAGTTCAATATTTAACCTAAAATGTGAATTGTATTTACCTGTATGTTTTGTATTTTGCAACTTTATTCCACATCCTGTAGTCATTCTGACTTTCCAGATCCATGGAATATATATATGACATCTTCCATATGATAAATGCTGGATAAATATGTATGATTGTCTTGTATTACAGGTGCAGTCCCAGTGACAATCCGACCACCACACCCACAGAACCTGCAGACCACACTGCCAACGGTGCGAATGATTGTTGAAGTTAGTAAATCTGTACTTGTGCTTTCCAACCAGAATGTCATCAAGCTGCTCAAATCGAAGGTACTATTGCTAATCGTGGTGATTGCTGCTTTTACAACTGCACATTCAACATCAGTTGCTGGATCGCACAAGCCCAGTCTTGTAGTTGGCCTACCAATAGGCCAGCTCTGTCCTAGCATAAATATCCGTTAACACATTTCTTGTGATATTTTTGCATCTGAAACTAGCTTTTATAGGTAAAATGACAGAAATAATAATAATAAGAGAATTGTATCACAGGGAAGAGTTACAGACGTGAGATGAACTGCGTCTCACTGTTGTTGTTAAATTCTCGCTGTGTTTGGACACTACTATCAGTGAGGCTGAGGAAGATACTTTCTAATATCTCAGGCTTTCACAGTAAATAAATACACTGAACTCTTCTTTGGTGATCAGCTGTATCAAAATTCAGTTAAATACCTTGACTTTTGCATGGTGCCAGAGAGAGAAGGTTTCCAAAATGGTGCTTGTAACACAACCATGATGTGTTTGATTGCCTGTGAACATGTGAGGAAGATGTGTTATTTTATTGCATAGGTGTACATTAAAAGCACACTTTCTGTGTTACATCTGAGGTCCTCACAGTGGTGTTGCTGAAGATCCAGGTGTTCTGGAATGTGATGCTAAACACTGGATGTGTACTTCCTGATGTTTCAAAGGATTTTTGTGCTTTCATCCTCAGGGTCAAGCAGTCAAGCAGTCTTGGACTGATTGACACAGAAGATGAAGTCACTACAATCCTCTGAAACTGAGAAAATACACACTCAGTGACATAATGTCACATCCCAGAAAACATGAATTTACTTTTGTATGTTTTAGTCTTTACTTCATTGACTTTAAATCTGTGACCTTTTTTGTACACTGTGCCAAGCACTGGATCCTGACAATGTCATGCCAACTACTGCCCCACTACATGTCAACAGTCACAGAGGGGAGGTAGAGGTACAGCTCCACCCATGTGCTCAGTTCTGGTGCTAGAAGGGGGTTGGTGGTCAGTGCCACAACCGAGACACTTAGTTTTGTCTCAGAATCAAACCTTTTTGTGTTTCTCTCTGTTTTAGATCTCATCCTCCTATTCCTTTTCCTCCTCAGTTTCTTCCCACATTTGTCCTTCCTTTCATTTTATATCCTTCCTAATCTGCTGGCCCCATCTTGATTTTTGTCTTCCTTGCGAGCTTTTTTTCTTTTGGCTTCACATTTAAAACTTGCCAGGTTATTAGTTGTTAGTAGTGTAGTAACTGTAAGGTTTATAGATTTGTTTCATCCTTGAAGCCACTTTCCTTAAATTGAATTACCTGCTTCATGTTGTGGTTACAATATGAAACATCAATGTTGTGGTCTGCATTTTCCTGCTTCTTAGATTTTATCTTTATTTTATAGGTACTACTTTATCACACTCAGTGCAAGTGAAACTGCTTTTCTTCCTTCTCCACCATTTCATAGTAGTGCAAAATAGATGATTTGCTGGTCTTAGCAGCATATCTTGACATTTGCAGGAAGCAAGCAATGTTGTGGACATCAAGACATGGCCTGTCACCCTAGATACTGATGACATGCCCAAAAAGAAGTTGCCAGTGATGTACAGAGCCCCCACAGCTGAAATGTTGGCATACCTTGACTTCAGGTAGAGTAGCTGTGTAACTGAATGAGGCTTTTTAACCTTTTAAAGCCTAGCGGTAACTTTACGTACGGCCAGGTTTAACAGTAAAAAATTCTACATGGTGCCCACATTGTGTTTATGTGTTTTGCGTGGATCTCAGAACAAACAGCAACTTTTGCCATATAAAACATTAAGAGATTGGTTTTTATAACCAAAGTGGAGAGTGTTCACAGCGCGGTATGCACTGAGTCCTTATATAAAACACGTACGCTTCATCTTTAAAGGGTTAATATTGCCCGTACCATGCCTGGTTCTAAATATGAAAAACTATGCACAGGACCAACTCCACCACTTGTCACTACATTAATGTGTTTAATGGTACTGTTTTGTAGAATACAGATTTATAATAGATTTGTGTATATGTGTGTTCTATATAAATGTACACATACACACACACACACACACACACACACAGAGTGTATTTTCTAGGCACTGTAGCCATGAAAGAACTTGCATATTTTGGGTCATCCTGACTTGATTGGGGAACCATAAAACTGTTCTACAGAAATCTGTGATACAGGACTCATAGCATATGCGTGACATGAATGCAGATTGTGATATTTGTTCATGATTTTTCACTTCCAAGATACCAAGTTTTTTGTCATAGATTAAATCCTTGTGGACATGTTACAGACTTACACTTACAGAAGCCTTGTATAAGCAGTTAATAATATTAAAGTTCTGCTTTACCATCATATTTGTTGTTACTCATATATGCACAGTAAATGCTTTTTGTAGAATTTGTTGGTACGCTTCAGATCTCACTGTCACTTGACAAGGCCAGATGTTCAATACCCATCACCATCAAAAGAAAAGCTAAACATAGGTTTTGCACAGCTGCCTTGTTTTTGTTTTTATTTTCTACAAAAATAAATACCTAACCAAAGCATTTTTTCATGTTAGATTATTACCTCACAAATTATTGGGATCTGACATTAATATACTACTAATGGTGTTTCTCCAGTGTCACAAGTTTGCATGCCCACCATGTTAGTATTATTCGTGATAGTAAATTAAAAAGTACAAAGATGGACTGGCCTCTAGTAGCATGGTGTTCATACCAAGTTTCATGAAAATTTGTGAGTTCACTCAGAAGTTAGTGAGAAGGGTATTGGGCACACAGACATTATGATACCAGATGCCCATCCTTCAGTATGAAATGACAGTAGAGGATGTATGCCGTTTGTCTTCTGTAACAGAACGTAGTATGTAGTAAAGCAGTTGTTGAGCAGTGTTCAGAGTTGGGCTTTTTGTGTGTAGCGTGTCAACCACAGGGATGCTGGCAGGCATCAAGATGTCCCATGCAGCCGTCACTTCACTGTGTAGATCCATGAAGCTAGCGTGTGAACTGTACCCTTCAAGACACATCGCCCTCTGTTTAGATCCTTATTGTGGCCTTGGCTTTGCACTGTGGTGCTTGAGTAGGTGAGTATGACTATCCACTTATTGTGTGTATTCAGGTGAAATGTTTGTAGACTTGAGCAAGTGTCAGTTTGAAGGCTTTGATTTAGCTCCCTCAAGGGCAATAACAGGTTTGACTGGGGAAATTTTGCTGCTTTAACAAGTAAAATATCTTAAAATAGTCAAAAACTTACTATCTATTGATCTGTTGATCATACTGACTGCACATGAACATCTAGATGCATGCCAATACTACCTTACACAGACATTCTGGTGCATAACACCAAGACACAGGTTATACTTGACTTTTGATCTTCAATCTGATATAGAGTGCCATAGCCAAAGCCAACAAGCGTACCCTCTTATAGAAGGCATATTTTATTGTTACCATGTATTGGTGTGCTTCGTTTTATCTCTGATAATTGGGACTAAGAAGAATATTGATTCTTCATTTTAACTGTATGTATACTTAATGATTGTGATTCAGAACAAAATCTGTGTAACATAACAGAGAACAGTTAATTGCCTTTACATGGATATGCTGCTCGTGTATTAGGTTTTATTATAATTCAGGTTTGCTGCTTTTAGGAAGATATTTACACTTCTTGATGCTTTTGGTACCTTTAACACTTTATGTCCCCTGATGATGACGGCATGTCCATTGAAACATGTAGGGATAAGATCAATGTAAATAATATAACTGTGTGGATTTATGTGCATAATTGTTGGTTTGTTCTAATTTACTATCTGCCCTCCAACTTGGTTTGTAGTATATTTGCTGATGATTCTCTCAGTTCAGCATCTCTCATATTTCTGTAGTTACAAGTATCTGGTTTCCATACGGGCAGACCCATAGGTGAATCACAAAATTGGGAAGGTTACAACAGTAAATTAGATAAGAGGGACTTCCCCCCTGATTCTGTTAATGATGCAGTATTTGTACACAATCAGTATAATTTGCCAGTATCTTGAGAACATCATATCTTCCAGTAGTAGTATTGTTTCCAATGAGGGGATGGCAAAAAATAAAATTTTCTTGGTACTGTACTGCGCAGAGAGCACGCTATAACATCGTGCACCCTACGAACTTAAAGGGTTTTGAAAGCACAGATATATCACGTCAAGTGACAAGGATGCACATGCCATGCATTTACTATGGTAACTGCACATGGATATGAAACTGTAGCTTATTGTGTGGGTCTCACCCTTCTGACCATACTGGTTGCAGTTTGTCTCTGTGGTGTTCCCTTTTGTGTTGCAGTGGACGTGATTTAGACTTTGCTCTCATATTGTGTAGATTGGTTGAGAATGAGTGGCGCTGTACCTCCATTCCCCCAGTATGCCTTCAGGGCATGGGCATGGACAACTTTATGTTTACTATCTTTTTTTTTTAATCTCTAGATTGCATCATGACGTCCATGAAACTGGAGTAATTGTAGATGATTTAGAATACCTAAAGGAAGTAGAAGGAAGAATTACTTTTAAAAATTTTTCAGAATTTTATTGTGAGGGAGCCAGTTAAAGGTGTAGGAAGAATTACTGACCTTTTTGAGGACAGTGCACATAAATCTGTGATTTAATGGGGAGTGGGATTAGCTTCATACATACACGTTCGGATTTTGTTCTCACAGTACCCCCCGGAAGTATTTTCCTTCACTCGGCACTGTTATTTTAAACTATAATTAGCATTTTTGGTAGTTTTCTTAACAAAATACATCTAGCCAACAGACTGCAAGATGTGGCTAACTCTGTGAGGACTTTGTTCTAAATGTAAATTTTGTATTCAATTGCAGCATATATTCTGGTCACCATTCCATTCTAATTCCTCCTTCGGAGGTGGAGGTGAACCCAGCACTATGGTTGACTGCTGTTAGCCAGTATAGGGTTAGAGATACATTCTGTTCATACGGTGAGTGAGCTATTTCCAAACCATTCGAGAGAACTGTAGTTTCTGTGCAGCAACCTAGATGAGAGCTCTGTTGCTGTAATTTCCCTAGTTAAATAAAGGCAGTTATATTCCTAATATTAAACTTCACCTTACAAACAAAATGTTTTATTCTGTGTCATTGTTTCAGTTTCTGACAGTGGTGTAGTGTTGTCAAAGACACAGAATATTTTTAAAGCTGACCCTGTTTCCATCTTCTACCTGGAGATTAAAACAGATTCAGCTTTTGAAATATGGTGCAGTATATCTTTTTCATCCAATCAGCCGTGTAAAGAAATAATATTACCTACAAAGTATAGCAGTAATTATATTTTTGCAGTACCATGCTAGTAATGAATCATGTGTTCATCTCAATACATAAAGCAAGATTGTGCTATAATAAATCAGGCACTTCCATTTGTCTGTTTATTAATCCCCTTCATGTCCAGTTTTCATATTCCTCACCACTGTAGGTGCTGAAGAATTGAGACTGTGCAAACACCTAAGTCCACTGTTGCGCAGGTTTTTTGGAATCTTCCAAGTGTAGTCATCCAGCTCATGTAATTCACTAAGCTGAATATGAACCACCACCACCACCACCACCACCACCACCACCATCACCACCACCACGACGATCATCTTCAATTGACAGTTTCTATTGTGACGAAACCTTCATTGTTCTCTTATCTTTCTTCAAGCTCTCTTCTTTTTTCTGTGTCCACTCTTTCGCCTCTCATTTATACATCTTTTCACCCAGTCTTTTTTTTGGGTGGTTATTTATTTGACACCATTCCTCCTGCTTATAACAGAACCAGTCATCATCCATGTGTAATATGTGCTCTCTCCACTGTATCTTAATTCACCTTCAGATGTAGTGCTTCTTTCATATCTTACCTGATGTCTGGTTTTGGCATTTGTCCCTTCTTGTTTGTTTCTTTGCACTTTGTTGGAACATCATGTGAACTGCTCATAGTGTGGATGCTGAATATAATGAGGCTTCACTAATATTGCAGGTGTAATGGAATTGTGTACGAAAGGTCTGGGATCATCTGTTAACCAGTTGAAGCAGCGAGGTGTAAATCTAGGCTGCGTGCGGACATGTGTAGTTGTAGCAGAGGAGCGACCACGCATCACACTCACAACTAGCTTCTCAAAACTCTTCTCAGCACTTGGGCTTAGCCCAAGAGCTGTGTCTACCAGTTTTGGCTGTCGCGTAAATGTTGCGATATGTTTGCAGGTTAGTTATGCTGAAGGCCATAGAAATAAACATGGTACGGCAGTAATTTTGTTAAAGTATGTTACTTCACACTTTCTGCAGTATTTAATTTTGGTTTGAGAACAGTTTCTGTGCTGAGTTTAATTGGGCATAGTCTGTGATCCACAACAGCGAGCTCTCTCTCACACACACACACACACACACACGCGCACGCACGTGCGCGCACACACACCAGTTGAATACCCTACATAAATGAGGCAAACCTTTTTAATGTGACTCTGCAATTCCACTTGATGGCTCCATGCTTGTTTATTATCTTGCAGGGAGCATCAAGCCCAGAGCCATCTACAGTGTATGTAGATCTACGGGCATTGCGCAATGACCGAGTGTCATTAGTGGAAAGAGGTAGTCCACATTCTCTCTGCCTCATGGAGTCAGGGAAGCTTCTGCCTGGAGTTAAAGTCATTATTGCTAACCCTGAAACCAAAGGCCAGTGTGGGGACTCGCATCTTGGAGAGGTAAGCATATGTAAATTCAAGTTATTTTCTGTGGTTATTATCCATCGACAGCTTTTGTATAACCAACTGGGCAGGAATTATTGTCTATCATATGCAGGTGTATCATTTAGGAGATGCAGCATTTGCTGAAGGCTATATCACAATTTCATGCATTCGCTGGAAGCTGTTGTCATTGGCTTCAGGGTATTAACAATTTGCAGATTTCTTTGTTGGCTGTCAGAGGCAAGTTTCTTCAATCGTTTGTTCATGTGGGTCACTTATGTTGTTGGGACTTATGCATTAAGCGATTTGTCAGCACTATATTTGTGCATGCTGTAAATTTATGGCAGCACTATTATGGGTAGAGATTTAAGTCACAAGGAATGTATACATATGGGGACACTCCTTATTGGAAGCAGAATAATCTCTTACACTTCTGTTTAACTTTATCATCTCAAATTGAAAGGATTATTTTTGTGTATCATTTAATTGTTTCTTTATTATTTTCTTGTGACTTTCAATAGCTCCTCATGTTTAATGTATTTCTGTCTTATCCATCTCGGTATATAAACAATGAAACACATGATTCCCTTACAGATATGGGTGCAGTCAAGTCATAATGCAAGTGGTTACTTTACCATCTATGGTGATGAAAGTGACTATGCAGATCACTTCAATGCACGCCTAGTGACAGGAAATACGGGTGAAGTCTATGCACGAACAGGCTACTTGGGGTTCCTGCGACGAACTGAATGCTCACAGCAGCAGGGCGGGACGCAGCTGTCTGGCACAACAACATTGCTGGGTGGTTCAACAACGGCCATCAGTCAACCACAGGGTGACACTGCAAGTGGAGGTGAGGAGGATGACACTCCTGCCCTCACACACTGCCACGCTGCGGCTACTGCTGCCTCTGCCACATCAGGTCTGGCAGCCCACCAGCTTATTTGCACTCCACACAATGCCAGTCATCTTTCACTTAGACATTCACTGCTACTTGAACCTGTCTGCACCTCTTAACATTTCTGCTTGCCAGTTTCTGAATTTAACAAGAGAAAATGAGACCATAAATAGTTGCATAGAAATGTTTAAGCAGTATTGTTTTGTCCAATTTTATCATTAAATTCTGCATATAGTTGCAGATAAACTATAGAACTTCCTTGCATGCATGTATATTCCTGTTCATATAATTACATCTGTGATTTCTGTGAAGACATATTTAAATATTCTTTACTTAAAAATGTTGGATGCACTTTCCGAATAAGGGCATAAATATTTCTGCAGAACATAAGCAGTTTTGAAGTATTTAATATTATGCATGTTCCATGCAGTTGTTTCACAGACATAAGTTTTTATTTATCACCAACTACTGCACTTTATTTATATAACCTCTAACAAGTTTTGGCTGCGCTATCCAGCCATCATCAGAGAGTTAATCATTGTAGACAATAAGCAGTTTTTAGCAAGTTACAGAATGATAGTTATACATGTCCTGCAGTTTGTGTGTTATTGAACCATATAGCTGCGTTTGTCTTTAATAATATTTGTATAATTACTATTCTGTGACTTGCTACAAGCTGCGTATTGTCTACAATGATTAACTCTCTGATGATGGCTCTGTAACTCAGCCAAAACTTTTGGGAGGTTATGTAAATAAAGTGCAGTATTTGGTGATAAATAAAAACTTAAGAGTTTTAAAGTATTATGGCAACTTCACTGGCAATTATGAAATTGTGGAATATGCCACATTTTAAAATACAGAGGGAACTGATGTTTTAGTAAGATGAAAACTGTTACTGTAATTGCATTATTATTTATAATAATTCTGCTAATATGCCATGTGCATTCCCCCTCCCCATAATGACATTTAGATGCCCAGCTGGGTATCATAAATGTATAATCTGAACGTGTTGTGAATGTCTGCGTGAGAGCTGTTTGGTATTTGTGTTGCATGCTTATGCAACTGACACCCATTTATGTCCAGGGTCTTGGTTTGTGTGCATACATATACAGATGACATAAGTTCTGAGATAAAATGGTATTTCATTAGTGTGTTTTTGTAAAAATGATCTTGTAATTTAAATGAACAGTAAAATTTATATATAGTGTTGTGAAACATTTTCACTGCATATTGTTCATTCTGTTATCAGAAAAAAAATTATTTTTTCATATACATTTATAGTAAAGATCACATTCAACATCTGGGCACCCTGGTTTGTTTAAAAACATTTGAAACAAAAAGCAAGAAACTGATTGCTGTGTGCCTTTTTGTTGTATCTCATTATTGATCGATAGGTACAGTACAATTTGCTGCGTCTACCCACATCCTACATGGTTACAGGTTTCGACACAAATGGATTTTTGTATATTATTTTTTATCACTGCGTATGTACTTGTTCATTACGTTAATATCCCCAGTTAGAGTATCTACCAGTGATGGATTCACAAGGCAAATAAAGTACATTTGGTTGAAAATTTCTGGAAAATGGTTAATTTGATCAGAAATTTCTATAATACATATTTAGGAAACACAAAATTTACAGGAATAAAAGTTGATGATATGTTCAGTAAGTCGTGAGCTTTTAATGACAGAGAAAGTATCTGGTGTAAATGGGTCGTCCTGCCTCATGTTAAGTTCGTTGATTTGTTTTGGAATCTTGTAGCAAATCCTGATCTTATCTTTATTTCTGATGTTGCTGCTCATAGGCTTTATTTATGATTAGAATGTTTATGTGCTGTGTTTGTCTGTGGTTTTTGTGACACATTTATGTGCAGTTACAGACCTTACTGCAAGATGAATACCAGGTAAGCCATCTGTTTTTGTAAAAGTAGAAACTCTGTTTTTATAGTGAAATAATTGTAATAATGTTTATTATGTCAGCACTGAAACATGTGTATTGAATAATTATAAATTAATATTTTTCACCTGAAAACAGCATAATTTGGTCAAGGTGCTCTTAAGCCAGAAATGAAAAGCTGGTGAGGTGGTTTGTGAGAGATTTATGGTAAGGCAAATGGTGGCATGGTGTGTGAAAGTGTGAAATTCAACAATGTAAAAGAGTTGGCTGTTTGCATGTACACTTATATACCATATTTACCTGAACATAAGACAACCCTGCATATAAGATGACCTCCCATCACAGTCTTAAATTTTCAGGAAAATACCCGTACAAAATGTGTTAAACTTTGTATGCAGTTCTAATGTGACCCCCACCCTTCTTGCTGTTTCCAGATGATGAATGAGGAAAACAGTTCTCATCTTATATTTGGGTAAATACAGTATAATATATCAGCCAAGGCTGGTAACTCCTGGGTTTTGGTAACCTGCTTGCTTTGTTGCCTGCTTGCTTTGTTGCTTGCTTGCTGGCTTGTCTGCTTGCTTGCCTATTTACTTACTTTTGTACCGGTGTACAATTCCCTTATTCACTTGCTTGCTCACTTGATTAAGCACATAATTTCTTTTTATGATTGTGTAGTACTGATACAGAAATTTGGAATTAGATTGGAACATGAAAACCTAACTGATATTAATGTTTATAGTATGTATTGTTTGTTTTTGCTTTTAACTTTCAAACCAGTAACATTCATAGTATCGTGAATGCATACACATATTATAGTACACAGTGATTTTAACTCATGCATATTTAGGCAATAACATCATTGCTGTTCCACGGTGATCTACAATCACAGCATAACTAATTAATAAAATATCTGGGGAGAGTCTGTATGTAATTTTTTCTACAAAGTGCATTAATGAAGCAAGTTTATGCCCGACAAGTAATGATGTTGATCCTATCAGTGAATATGTTCATGGACAGCTTTAAAAATATACCTAATTCTACTTTCTGTGGACTACAAAGATGAAGGTATACATTTCCTGCCGGAGTTTTAAATCGTATGCAATACATTTGTGTTTATTTACTACTACTTTTTCAAGAGGACTGATGTCATTCCATTTGTACCGCAGTCTTATTACTGACTATGCTTCAATTAACCAGAAATGTATGAGGATTTACATATTTTTTGTCTTCAGATGTCATGCATATCACCTTGGTATTATATATGTATCAGGTTTCCACTTGGATCATTGTGTTGGTTTTAGGTTATAGCTTTTAGGCATAATGTTACTGAACTGCTTGGTATGGGTGTCTTCTGTGTGCTTGTTCTTCAAAGGGATGTTATGCAGAGTCATTACAGAAACTAAGTCACACTTCCCTTGTGAAAACTAATTGCACTTCACATATCCAAAGTAAAATATTATCAAGGCTCAAATAATAGAAACAATGTGTTGAAACAAATGACTGCCTGCACGTTTATTACCTACTAGAGGGTCATTATTTTCTCTGATCAGTGCTGTTTTTCACTTTGTGGCAGTTCACTTATCATATAAGCTACTGCTGCTGAGTGACCTGCCCACACATGCATTGCAGTATTGGCAGGAAGTGATGAATGATATTGATCAGATAAAATAATAACCCTATGTATACCTCCATGCAATGCAGCAGAACTGGTTTATATGTGTTCACTGTCAGTTTCTTGCTGTGTTAACCAGAATAAAGTAATTTTGCAGCTTGTGCAGTTATGGTCAGAAAACTGTAATTCTTACAAAATCAGTGCAACATTGGAGTTTGAATAAGTAAGTCATGCATGTCCATAGGTGCATCAATTCACTCATAGTTACAGTCAGTGGAAAATACTTACGGTATTCTGTGTGTAGAGGATGTGAATGTGAGGTGATTTAGTCCTGCCACCAGTTTTCCATATTGACACAACTGTAGGATATGGTGTTCCCAAGATACGTAGTTTTCATAAAAATAATAGTAAATTTTCTCATTTCTCATGTAAAGAAACTTTTCCTGCTTTCAAAGTCAATTTTTTTTTCTTTTTATACAAAAATCTCCCATTTAATACATTTTAAAGATTTGGCAATCATTCATTTCTTGATAGTCAAATGGCTCCATAGTCGATAATTGACTGCAGACTATTTTGTCACTTGCATGTGACTTCTCAACTGCTCATTTCCAATTCCACATTTTTTGTTATTCATTTTTCACTGACTGAAGTGTATCATAGAGATGTTGCAGGAAGGTTTGAATGTCAAGTGCAGCTCTCAAGACTTTTTTTTATAGTAGATAAAGTTTTCTGTGACTTAAATGAATGCTGAAGACCTGTGTAATGAGAGCCCTTAGGTGGAGGACATGGGTGAGGTAACTGAAGAAAGTGCACCTGTGAGAACTAAAAATGGCTTCAGACTTGCATTGTGTAGGTGGCCCATTATGACATGTCATATTAATTTTTCTTCAGTGCTGAAGTAACTCCATACATATTCAGGTTGTGCTGATAATATGAATTTGTGATCTTTATAATTGAAATGTTATGAAATAATTACTTGGGGTCAAAATACAAAATCAGATTGAAAAAATGAGCCTTGCTCTTAGGAAGTAACTTTCACCCAGTCCACTGGAAAACTTCTTGCACAGGAAATATGCTATATATTATTAAATTTGGATCTTTGTGTAAACCAAATAAGTCTACTGTGGCTAAATTTACTACTGGATGCTTATAAGGCCATATTCTGTGTCTAAAATACTGCTGCATTAGCATCAGCAAGTATAAAAGTTTAGTCCTTCGAAGCATGAATAAATGATGAACAATAAATGTAAATTCACTTCCTACCTAAGAGAGAATGCAGTGCTTGTCCATTGTAAAAATCAATCAGCTACTGTTGTTAGTGAAATAAACATGCTATTCTAGGAATCGTATGAAACACAGATCTCTTTCTGGTGCTGTGCACTATTTCATTACAAACAAAGGCAGTTATTTTTCCAACATGTTGAAGAAAATGATACATTTTATGTACTTTGAAGATTGTGTTGTTGAAACAGTGACACACACTGTAAAATCCAACAAACATTCATGGAACGTGCAACTTTAAATTCTTCTAATTAAATGGCTGTGGTGTACATTCAGAAAGGGTGCATTTTATGGTGCAGGGAGTAAAATTGAATGTTGCGGCAAAAGGAGAAACTCGTTCTTGGGTGTGTACTGAAGGTGAATTTTGCAGTATCTGGAAATTAAGTCATTTGACTCAAACTGATTTTCACAACAGTAGGTTTAACCTGCATCACCCCTCACTAAAATATTAATGAACTAATACATAACTCATGTAGCTAACATTTTTTGGACTGTGTTCTGCTGTTGATAGACAGACACTCTTGAGATTCTACAGCATCTGATATGCTTGCTTGCATTTCCATTTTCCAGGCACCTACATGGATAGTTTTTTCTTCCCCATCCAATGTGTACAATGTATAGTTGCATAAAACTATGTTGACATGATTTTAGTACAATTAACTTGTACAGTGCATAACTTTGTTAGTAGACAATGCCTTGGCTGCATAAATAGAAGTGATCTTGTTTTTTTAAATTTACTTCTATCATTTTTAGAAGTTACGTAAATGTGAGAGTGCCAGTACTGTGAAGGTTGAACTTGCAAGTTATAACTTCCTGTACATGAGCTGGAACTTCTAATTTTTGAAAAAGCAGGCAGTAGTCTACAGCAGTTTCTCTGTGTGTTTCAGAGTTGCATGATGCTGTCTTTGTGGTGGGTGCACTAGACGAGACTGTGATGCTGCGAGGCATGCGTTATCATCCTATCGACATTGAGAACAGTGTCATGCGTTGCCATAAGAAGATTGCAGAATGGTGAGTGATGAACAACACACTATGCCAGAGTAAAGGCAAGAGTGGTAAAGTATACACTGTTAGAGAACATGTTTTCTGAATTTGTCATTTTGCATACCTAATTGGACATCAGTTTCAATGTATTGATGCAAAGCTGATCACACCAAAATGTAATACTACACGTATTCAGAAATTTATTTATCTGTGTATTTGTTGAATATTCACTATGTCAAAAATGTTCAAAACAGGGGTACACAAATTTTCCAAAAATGTACTAACTGTCTGAAAATTCTAGGTACCAGAAGGGTGACAGGTGAAGCACGTATCATACTGAGGACCCCATTAATATTAGGCACCACCATACAAAATATAGTCACCCAGGCAACTGCATGCCTGGATTTGTGCACCCCTGGTTTAAAATATAAAAGTTTCAGATGTAAATTATGCTTGTATCATTTTGCAGCGCTGTGTTCACCTGGACAAACCTGCTTGTGGTGGTCGTAGAGTTAGATGGCAATGAGAATGAAGCACTGGATCTTGTTCCTCTTGTCACCAACACAGTTCTGGAGGAACATCATTTGATTGTGGGTGTAGTTGTTGTTGTGGATCCAGGTGTAGTGCCAATCAACTCACGTGGTGAGAAGCAGCGCATGCATCTTCGTGATGGCTTCCTGGCAGACCAGCTTGATCCCATCTATGTTGCCTACAACATGTGAGACCAGGACTGGTTATGGAGGGTGTATTAACCGTAGTGCCAACTTGCTGTTGGTACATGGCACAACCAGTAACACTCACATCCTGACTGCAGGTTAGGACAGTTTGTGTTCTACTGACCATGCCACATCATTGCAGTGGAGTCACTTGGCCTACTATTTGATGGCAGAATAACCAGGAAAAGGTCACAAGGAATTTAATTGCATAAAATAAGATGATCTAGGTTATGTAAAGTGATGAGATGGCCTAGTGCATTTTTTAAAGTCAGGAATAATGTGCATTGCATTTGTGTGTTTTACTGAAATATTGTTGTGATGGTACTGGAGCCTATAGTGTTATGAGATTCCATTTATTGGACAGTTTCCTAGAGCTGGGGTTTGTACACAGCGTTGGGAGCAAATTGTTACGGTCATCTTCGCTAGCTAGTCAGTGAACGGGTGGGCCTTAGCCCCCAAACATCTAGCACTTTTATGAGAATTGAACATTAATGCAACAGGAAGAATAATGTGTTTTAAACATAGTGATAATGTAATGATTCGGCTTGTAAACTTGGGGAGCACAGTAAATGTACTGTAATGGAATTTGTCACATCTGTGACTGTAGGATGTGATTACACATACACTCATGCTTATCTGTATGGCATTGCAGTGTGATGGTTGGTGGGATGTGGCTGTCTGAGTGATTGTGGGTGAGGGAGTGAGTGGGGGAGCAAGCGAGTGAGTGAGTGAGTGAGTGAGTGAGTGAGTGAGTAAGTGAGTGAGTGAGTGAGTGAGTGTGGGATTGTGTATGTGTACATTATTTTAACTGTTCCTTTGTTTTTATTTGTATTAGATAATGCATTGGTTTCACCTTGAAGGACCACGCAACACATCTGCATAAGATGTGCGCTATCATAAAGTACATCCCCAATACAGTATCTCCAGTTGTTTCAGAGAGGAGTTGATATATTCTGTTAATCTATGCTGTTGCAACATGTGCTGAGTCAACACACACACACACACACATATAATCATATTAAGTAGATAACATATAAAATGTTTTATCTTTAATAGTAGGTAGGAGCTGCTCCAGACTGGTAATTCAAGGACATGTTAACAGTAATTGGAGTCCGTTTTGTGTACTGCCATATGACTCTGCCATTTTTTGTATTGTAAAAGCATTTGGTATTGACGTTATTTTAGTATATCCAACAAACAAAAAAAGACAGCAGAACCAGTGTAAACCTGCATAAGCTTTTAAAATGGGGTGCCTGTGATTTTAACATAATTTTCATATTGTTGACTCTTCAAACATCACACAGTTGTATGTTTTTTTCTTACTTCAGATGTCATGTCATTTTTTACTAAATGGGGACAGTTTTTCCCAGTATTGACTCTCAGTGCAATATTTTTATTCACTGATTTTTTTTTTCATTTTGTTTTCTTAATGCTTTGGATGGCCCTTTATATCCATATTTTTCTAGTCTTGTTGGTAGTTTCAAAAATGCTGTTTGTTGTGAGAGAAAGAACTGCACTATGTTCCCCATATTTTGGACTGTGGCAGACTGGTGAAGGGGAAATCACTCATTGCAACCTTTAAAACACACAAGTAGCTAGCTTTTTCTAAATAAATAAGTTTCACTTGTGCCAAGTCAATAATAGTAATTAATTAATATTATGAATAATGGTAAATAACAAATATTAAGTAACTGTCACACGATAGAGTCACTAGGGGACAGTGATGTATGTTTCTAAATTCATGGTTAGTTTTTGCCTAGACAGCACATTGTTGCCATATTGAAGAACTGAGATGATAACTGTATCACCACCACCACCACCACAACAGCCACTATCACCACTCAAATGTGCACCCAGTGAGAACAAGAACTGTGCACAGCTGTGCATGACCATGTGTTGTGATCCAATGACCAACGTCTTTCATTGTACATGTGGGAGAGACTGGTGAAAGCCATTAAGAAATTTGTTTAAAATAGTTTCATTCTAGAAGCAGCAGTTAGAAGGATAAAGAATTTCATTTGTAAATTGGATGATTTTCTATAAATGTGCAGTAATTGCATGCATTTGGTTCTGTCATTAATGCTTTTCATTTATGATTATTGCATGCACACACAGGTGTGTTTCAAGTCTACCAACTTTAATACTGCTCATTTGTGACATTAAATTCTTTTCTTGGCATGGAATTTGAATGATGTCAGGAATAATATAGATTGCATAAAGCGCACCATGTGGAGTAAGGCATTTGTGGCAGTTTTATGGGAAATAATGTTGTGTGTATACTTTGTATTTATTTCAGTCATATGGAATTACTTTTCTAAAGAATCATTAGCTATAGAGATTTTTTGGTCTGTAAAAATTTTTTTAAAATGATGTTTGAGTACCTGTATTTACTATGTGATGGACTAAATCCATATGTTGAAATTATTTGCATAGGCTTTAATTATTTCTGATATTTGGATATTTTTATACTAAGAACAATCCAGTCAGTCCCTTACTTCATGTGGTAGTGTTTGTATAGTATAACTGTGCCCTGTTCCGATCTCTACATGGAAATATTGTAACCACTTACCCCCAGTCTCCGTACGAACCAAATGGTGATGTAGATGTTCTGTAATGTAACTATCATTTAATTTGTCCACTCTGTTTTTAGCAGTAGGATGAATGACTGTGTTAATGATTTTTGTATATAAAGGTTTGACCTCCTCACTCATTCAGATTCATTACAGGTAACATACCTCTTTGATTTTTTTTAGAACATATATTCAGTGTACGGTGTCTGTTATAGGATGCCTTTTGCTTCAAAAATTGTTCTAACATTTCTCTAGTAGAGATTCTTAATTACTTCTGGAACTAAAAGCATAAAACCGCTCTGTAATTTTACAACAACTTCTGAACAATAACTGTATGAAGACCATGTGAATATATTAATTATTTCCCAAATGAAAATATGAGAGATAATGTAAAATTTCCTTCATTGTGTTTAGAATAAATGTTCTGTAAATTTTGCAGATTGATATGTGTTAATCAGTTGGGTAATACCAGTGACAAAGTTTAGAGAAGGGACATCATTATACTAGTCATGAGGTTTAGAGTTGTGACTGAATTAGATACTGGGTGCATGTTACACTGACAGGACTGATGCTCATGTAATGGCATTTACTAGACACTCTAAACCATGTGTTACTACTAAAATATGTTGAAGACATGATTTCAGAAGTGGATATTCACAGTATTTACAACAGAACTTTTCAATATAAGAGGATCATGATGACTTGGGGGCACAACTTATAAGGAACAGTATATGCCAAGCACCAGAAAACATTGTTTGTGTATGTGCATTTCATACATATAAACTTTGGCACACCTGTAGGAAATGGTGTAGCATAATGTATTGTAATGGGAAAGTGAACATTGTTCAGAAACATGNTTGCACAATAAGCCTTAAGGCTGCGGTGCATCCGTAGCATCTGCTGCGGGGCCCTTCACCACAAAACAGAAAGTTGGGGAGTAGAGAAATGCGTGCTACAGTTCAATCGGAAACCCAGAGGGGAAGAGAGACTTAGAAAACCTAGGCAAACATGGGGCACAGTATTAAAGTGTACCTTAAATAAACAGGGTTTAAGGATATCTACTGTGTTCGTCTGTCTTAGGATAGGAAACACTGGCAGGCTGTTGTGAATACGACAGTGAATCTTCGCGTTCCTTACAGTGTTGGGAATTTCTGTATCAGAGAAGCGATTATTGGCTTCTTAAGAATGATTTTATTTCGTGTGGTTGGTTAACCTTTTAAAGCCTAGCGGTAACTTTTAGTACCATCAGGTTTAACATTCACAAATTGTACGTGGTGCCCACATTGCGTTTATGTGATTTTTACGGATCTCAGAACAAACAGCAACTTTTGCCTTATAAAACATTAAGAGACTGGTTTTTATAACCGAAGTGGAGAGTGTTTACAGCGCGGTACGCACTGAGTCCTTATATATAAAACAGATACCCTTCGTCTTTAAAGGGGTAACTATGTGGTGGCAAGAAACGAGTGATTGTAATGTAACTCATGCAGTTGTATGCTTTCACGCCTTTTTCTTGCGTTTTGGGAATGTTATCTCTTCATCAGGTATCAAAGATTATGAACAGATATTTTAATTGGGAAATGTTCACACTTGAACCTAATCTTAATTTTTCGTCTGAGTTACGGAAAAGAGCGAAGCGGGTGTGGATACTCATTTCCCATTACTGTTACAGGAAGGAGCTACCCAAATTGTAGGTTACATATATGCAAGTCCGCCACCTGAACACTTGTCGGGCCTGGGATATAGCCGAGAAATGAAAGAGGCAGTGATACTGTTGGGCGGGAGAAATATTTGCGGAAAATTTAAATGACGTGCCTGCAGTAGTAAGAGCGCCGCGATGCCTGCAGCACAGCCTTGACCTTGACTCACATTGGACTGCATGAACGGCGGCGAGTGGTCCACACAATCGATAGCTCAGCATCCGAGCAGCTAACTGCCTGGGGTGCCGACGAATATAGTGGCCCTGGTTTCCGATACCGGAGCTTATCATATGCGAAAAATAGGAGTGGTGAGCAGAGATGGCTGCGTGTATTTTTAGCACTAGTTTTTTTTGCAATTTTTCATACCACATTGGAATTGATATTTATTGTAGATAAAAATCTGTTGCCAGGAAGATAATGGCGCTACTAATATCACAACGCATAGAATATATAATTTTTCTTGTATTTCGTTAAATATTCAGATTATCGACAATTGTTTCAGATACGAGCAATAATCTTAAAGAGAGAAGCATTGCATGCCGCGTAAGTTGTCGGTAAGGAGAACCGTTCGGAAGAAAATGTATAATTTAATTTACATGTGAAGCAGGGGTTGATCACAGCAGCAACCACCACCACCACCACCACCACCATTTTTCCCATGGCTCGACAGCCATAATGGGCCAAGGTCTCCTTAGTGTCGAGGCTTCACGATCACACTCAGACACACCACACTCGGTAGGACTCCTCTGGACGAGTGATCAGCCCGCCGCAAAGACTTCTACCTGACGACACACAACTCTCACAAGAGAGACATCCATGACCTCGGCGGGGTTTGAACCCACAATCCGAGCAAGCGAGCGGCTGCAGACTGACGCCGTAGACGGCGCGACCACTGCGATCGACCCAATAATAATAATGATGCAAAGATCAATTCCTAGTTTCAAAAGCAGTATTGCAGGAATGTAAACGCAGAAAGAACAATTTGTGCATGGCATGGATTGATTATCAGAAAGTTTTCGACATGGTACCACGTAGTTGGATAATCAAATGTCTTGAGCTAATGGGGATTAATAATAAAATTATATCATTTACCAAGAAAATTATGAGCCGTTGGAGAACAAGGATCCGCGTACACACAGAAAATAAGCTAATAGAACCAGAAGAGGTAGAAGTTCAATGTGGAACATTCCAAGGAGACTCATTATCACCACTGCTGTTTTGCATTTGCTTAATCCCCCTCACAGAACAATTGAACTGGCTGAACACGCGATATGAAGAGCACACAACAAAGACAAGAATATCCCACCTACTTTACGTGGATGATTTGAAGTTGCTAGGCAAATCAGAAGAAGAGCTTCAAAAACAGATACAAACAGTTACAGCCTTCAGTGATGATATCCACATGGAATCTGGGCTTGACAAGTGTGCAAAGATTGTATTTAAGAAAGGAAAACTAGGCTACTCGCAAAATTTAGTGGTGGACATCAACAGAGAAATACAAGAGCTTGAACAGGGAAAGACATACAAGTACCTTGGGACTGAGGAAAGTGACGGCATACAGCATCAACAAATGAAAGAAAGGTTGAAGAAGTAATACTCCAGGAGACTTAAGAATGATGCTGAAATCTGAATTAGGTGCCAAAAACAAAATTACAGCAGCTGGAGCATTAGCTGTCCCAGTATTAAGATAAGTTTCGGTGTAATTAATTGGAGATTAGAAGAAATTAAAAAAAATTGATAGGAAAACCAGGAAGATACTAACAGTGTACAAAATGCATCGTCCTAAAGCTGGTGTAGATAGGCTGTATGCAAAGAGGAAAGAAGGAGGAAGAGGCCTGTCAAAAATTGGAAGCAGCGTATAAAACAGAGTTAATCAATATTGCAGAATGTCTTAACAAAAGGTATAAAGAAGACCAGTTTGTAAGTATTATTAGAAGCCACGACAGCAATCAACCAAATATGAATTCAACAGTTAGAGCGGCAGCGAAGATCACAGATGAATTAAGTTAATCTGACGAGAAGAATGACATGAAACAAGATGGAATACGAAACACAAAGGCGAGATTGGCAGAGTCCTTAAAGGAAAAATGGGAAAACAAAGTAATGCATGGCCAGTACATTAGAAGCACTGATAAACAGCTCATTAGCGAGGAAGACACGTTCCTCTGGCTGTCAAAAGGAGACCTGAAAGCAGAAACAGAAAGTGCAATAGTGGCAGCACAGGACCAAGCACTGCAAACAAAATACCATGCAACAAAAATATTGCAAACAGAAAAAGATAGCAAGTGCAGATTATGTCACCAATTTGAGGAGACAGTAGACCGCATTGTGTCAGCGTGCCCAATGATGGCAAAAGAACAATACATCAAACGACATAATACAGTGTGTGCTCAACTACACTTCAACATATGTGAGGAATTAGGGATAAAATTAGGCAGTGAACTCTGGTATGAACATGTACCAAAGTCAGTAGAAACAAGTCAAGTGGGCAAGGTAACCATATTATGGAATCAACAAGTGCAGACCGATAGAGCCATCTCCAACAATAAACCAGACATCATAATCCGGGACAATGAAAAAGGTACATGTATGCTAATTGATGTAGCAATGCCGGGAGACAGAAATGTGATAAAGAAAGAATCCGAGAAGATTCTAAAATATGAAGACCTTATAATAGAAATACAGCGCATGTGGAATGTAAAAACAAAGGTGACGCCAGTAATAATAGGGGCAACTGGAACCATTTCAAAATCCTTTAGAAAATACTTGAGCAGCATACCGGAAAAGCACGATATCAAGTAACTACAGAAAACAGCTATATTGGGCACAGCGCACACACTGCGGAAAGTGCTAATGTAGAAGCACAAAAGAGTTTAATATTGAAGACAGCGCTATATGCACCATTAACAGTACGCGCAGAATAGCTGCGACACTGTACACCCTAGAAACATGGTTTGTTTCAGGTATATAAGTGTGAATACCCTGCGTAAAGGGGAAGAAGAAGAAGAAGAAGAAGAAGATGATGATGATGATGATGATAGATTCAAGTCAAGTCATAATAACGAAACTGCTCAGTGATTAACAGGCTGGGGGTTAGACGACTTCCGACGGTCAGATATACCAAGTTTTATAAAAATCCATCATGTAATTTCGGATGCGAAGTATGCAGGTAGACGGACTAGCGAACCAGTCGTGCGAAGAACATTTCACAAATCCTGTCTGCACATGTAGTATACATGTTGAAACGCCTTTGTACCTGCAGTAAATGGACGTCTATGTGACTGCGGCTGTTGCCTGCTACTTTATGTAATACCTGGTCTGAATTCTGGCCGAATTGCCGGTCATGCTGACACATTTTCATCTTCAGGCGAATGACCGGAGTGGCTGTACGTATGTTACGGGTGGTTAGGTGTGACTACTCCGAACAATCTTGTCAGTTTTATTTGACACAGCGTAACTTTGGCTATGGAAAGAGAGGCGTTATATAATTGTAATGGTATCTAGATGGCGTTATATGCGAGCGTATTTACGAAGTTGTACATTTCGGGATTCAACATCCATCAGGACTTCATAAGTATCTCAGGTAATGAAAAAATGGCGAAATTCTTTTGCGATTTCGTCACAGCAGTGTAATTAGGTGACGAAGCGATGGAAATGTGTAAATGTCAGCGAAATTTGCTGGTAAGATTTGAACTAACTCTGCTGTATATTCTGCCCACTCATATTGTATAAAATCCTGAACCCAGCAATTCAGGCACAGTCGGGCAGACAAAATTACTGTTGCCAGTGCACGTACATTAGAAACGATTTTTTCTTTTTAGATTTTACTTGCCTCTTTTGACGTTATGTTCATTTACTGCTGACAGATAAAGTGTGCTGTTAACCTTTTAAAGCCTAGCGGTAACTTTACATACCACCAGGTTTAACATTAAAAAATTCTACATTGTGCTCACATTGCGTTTATGTGTTTTGTACGGATCTCAGGACAAACAGCAACTTTTGCCTTATAAAACATTAAGAGATTGGTTTTTATAACCGAAATGGAGAGTGTTTACAGTGCGGTACGCACTGAGTCCTTATATAAACATATAGGCTTCCTCTTTAAAGGGTTAAAAACTAACCGTTTAGAGATACATTGAATAGACTGGATTGTTCTCCATATGCTGTAAAACATTCCGCCCGTACGGTAGGCTATATCAAGTTAGGGTTGTAGACCAGACTCACATGTGTAGCCTACACGTTTTTTTATGTAAATATCAGTCGATGAACCGTTCCCGAGAAAGATGGATGTTTCAGTTTGAGCCGTTTGTAATGTAAGAAACGATATACTGTGTGTGCAATACTAGCGTTAGATATTCGAGTTGCAACTAGAATATCGAAATGCTTCATGTGTGTTCGTTTTTTTTTCGCAAACGCGAGTTTATATGTCAGCAAGAATTTTAACTTCATTAAAGCCAGAGCAGTGTGTTCATTTAATATTAAATTTCCTTTTAAAGTGAATATTTTTTGTGATTTCTTGAATTTGTATAATGTCTTAAAATACAGGGATTTCATTTTCTTTCATCCATAATTGGAAGCACCCATTAATTGACCTTTTTATGTGCACTGACACACACACACACACACACACACACACACACACACACACACACACCGCTGTTGTATTTGCGTCTTCGCATTTATTTCAATCGACTCGGGAGTCATCCTCATCCAAGAGCGACATCTTCTCTCGCGGAACGCATCTCGAATACTGAAAACGAATAGTGTGTGTGCACATCTGCTTGCATGCTGCCGCTAGTAGCATCATGTCGTTCGATTTACCATCGGACAGCATTTGGTAACAAGCTCAGCTACAACCTACTCGTTCATACCAGTCTGGCAGTGTAAGAGTAGAGAGAATGGCCGAGATCTGTGTTGTTGCACGGATATGGTCTTGTAGTAAAATTTGTCACATGACGAGCCACGTCAAAGCTGAGTTAAAAATCAGCGTTTCGAAAAGGTGCTGTCTCCGTCATCACGACCGACGTGGGCATTTTAGAGACGTGTACAAAACATTGGCTGTTTATCCAACTCCTGGTGGAATGAACTCCTGATACAGTTTCATTGCATGCATTTATTCACTAGAAAGCTCTAAGTCTTAAATAAAATTTCCTGCTGGGTTTTTACGGTATTCTGTATGGGATATAACATAATGAAGCCAATGTTTTGGCGCCTTATAATCGGGAGGGTTTAAAATAACCTTCACCTGCAATTTGGTTTGTGACAAGCCAGCGTTCCACTTCTGTTGCAAGTGTCTGCATATTTCAGCTTCTAAGAGGATTTTTAAGTGTGTCATTTAACGATTAGAGATTAATGAGTAATTAATGAGTCAGTGTGAATGACTGGTGGCATGATACTGACAAGAAGGATTAAAGTACTGGAAGAAACTTGCACCACTGCCACTTTGTTTACCACAAATCCCACATAAACTAGCCTGGCCTTGCGGGTGAGAGGTTGGCGATTGAGCGCCTAAGCCATGGAACGGCGTAAAAGGAAGGTGTTTTTATTTGGTAGACCCGCATGCTTTCTTGTGGTTAAAATAAAAGTGCCCTGTCTTTCCGTAGTACAAGGGTATTAGTATATTCCATTTTATTTTGAATATTATAATCATTACTAAATTTGTGTGTTATTTATTGGAAGGCTATAGAAAATCGTTTTGTTTTACAGCAGTACGTAATTGTGTTTTCGTTATTTTTTCAGGTAAGTGGCGTTTGTAACATATCGTTCTGCGGCATGACATTTCCTGGTAAGGTACAGCCTGTTTGGCACATAGGCATTAAGGTATTATAGGACATTGTTGGTCTCTTGTTCTGCAGCGTATTGTATTATAGGACATTGTTGGTCTCTTGTTCTGCAGCGTATTGTATTATAGGACATTGTTGCTCTCTTGTTCTGCAGCGTATTGTATTATAGGACATTGTTGCTCTCTTGTTCTGCAGCGTATTGTATTATAGGACATTGTTGCTCTCTTGTTCTGCAGCGTATTGTATTATAGGACATTGTTGCTGTCTTGTTCTGCAGTGTATTGTATTATTGTGTTACAGGATATTATTATTCTCTTGTTCTGCAGCGTAGTGTATTGTTGTATTATAGGACATTTTTGGTCTCCTGTTCTGCAGCGTATTGTATTATAGGACATTGTTGGTCTCTTGTTCTGCAGCGTATTATATTGTTGTATTATAGGACATTGTTGGTCTCTTGTTCTGCAGCGTATTGTATTGTTGTATTATAGGACATTGTTGGTCTCTTGTTCTGCAGCTATTGTTGTATTATAGGACATTGTTGGTCTCCTGTTCTGCAGCGTATTGTATTGTTCTATTATAGGACACTGTTGGTCTCTTGTTCTGCAGCGTATTGTATTGTTGTATTATAGGACATTTTTGGTCTCTTTTTCTGCAGCGTATTGTATTGTATTATAGGACATTGTTGGTCTCTTGTTCTGCAGCGTATTGTATTGTTGTATTATAGGACATTGTTGGTCTCTTGTTCTGCAGCGTATTGTATTGTTGTATTATAGGACATTGTTGGTCTCTCTTTTTCTGCCTCGTATTGTATTGCTGTATTACAGGACATTGTTGGTCTCTCTTTGTGCAACGTGCACCGAAACTTCGGAAAAAACTAGGCACCTAAACCACGAAACTCACAACACGATCAACATCATTTTCTTGCATTGTCATTATTTTCATATTATTATTATTATTATTATTATTATTATTATTATTACTCTATACCTAGAGAAACGTACTAAGCTCTAAGCTTCCTCAGACACAACCCTCCTCTGTAACAAAGTACAATGCGACTGCTAATTCTGCTACTGCTGCTGCTACTGCTACGCTGCTGTACCAGTTGATACAGAACTCGATTTGTTCGAGTTTCTATCATATATCTGAATCAAACTGTGTCGTCTGCACTGCAGTCTCGTCCTGTATGCCGAGCGTACTCAAACTTACATCCAGGTGGGCCTCATTGAAGGAGCATCGAAATGTATCTGCCATAATCGACATGAAACTGAGCCGTGCATTACACTCAGCAATACAATACTCCGAACAGTACAATACATTCAGCCTAAACCCACCTTACTGGTGAGAAATTTGGGGCTGCCTTTGCTCAGCACGAAAATTAACATTTTATCCCTTTTTTAAATGCCATTCGCGTCACGTCATCTAAATTCACATCGGTGATTCTTGAACGGCGCTTCAGTTTTTTTTCTGTTTTATTTGTGAAAGGTCCCGTTTACATGCAGGGGTGTGTGCGGCTGCCAAATTCACTTGTCAGATTTCGTGCTAAATACATAAGTCAGAGCAAGTACGAGTATATGCTCGTGAAGAAGCGTAAAATGTAAATAAAATTCCCTGGCTGAAACTGCTGTGTAAAATTAAATCATACTGCATTTCAGCCAATTCAAGCAGCAGTATTTCTGGAGTGTCAGTGGCTTTTAAAGGGGAACTGGGTTTTCAAAGATACCTGCATTCTTATCATGTGCATCGAAATCATTACGTCTCATTAGGACAGTTTCAGCTAGCGAAGAAATAGTTTCTGTAGCGCGGTACGAGGAAAGAGGACGCTTACTGGTCCGTTTGTACAAAGCGACATGCAGGAAGGGAAGTCACACGTGCTAACATATTCTGACAACTTCCGAAACAGTTTCAGCGCCGTATGAGGTTCTGTTCACTTTGAGGTTCGGTGTGTAAGTCATTCCCAGAGCTCTTAGTCATGTCATGCATCAGGCCTCTAAACGCGGAGGCCCGGGTTCAATGCCAGCCCAGTGAACAAAGTGACACAGGGAAGTGTTTTCCTTCTAGTTTTTTTCGGTTTTCGACTAGCAGTTATCATTCCACCAATACTCATTCTCATTCATGTATCCCATCACGACGCTGTGTGCTTTCAGCAGTTGACTGATTAACTAACTCCATGGAGGAGAGGCCTTCTTGAGAAGCCAACAGTTTCTCAACTAGTCAAGAAATTCCTCGCATTTTGTGGAACTCGGAGGTTCATTACCGCATTCACAAGAGCCCGCCACCTGTCCCTATCCTGAGCCAGCTCAATCCAGTCCATGCCGCCCATCCCTCTTCTTGAAGATCCATTTTAATATTGTCCTCCCATCTACGCCTGGGTCTCCCAAGTGGTCACCTTCCTTCAGCAGTTGACAGCGTATTTAAATAACACACTTAATAGTCTCGAAGTTTAATCAAAACTTTGCCTTTCCCATCCGTCAACATCTCTGTTTGTAGTTACAAAGCTAGAAAGGAAAACATTTCAACACCATTCTACGACTCAGGCGTCAGATTTCTGTACCGTACAAGACGTCCTCGTATTCAGCATCAGTCGGTTTCCGACGGAACTGATTGGTGGTGAAGTCCAAGAGATCGAAAGAAGTTCTCAACCGACACCACAACGTTCATAATATGTTCGTACTTTTTGCACAGAATTACTGTTGGTGGATAATAAATTGAAGCTTTAGTTTCGTCCAGGACAGATGAAGTTGAATCAGTTCTGTTGCAAACTTGATCAGGGACTTCCCCTTTCCCATAGCACGTGGCGGACGCACAATAATACTTTGGACCGTCACGAGCAGTCGCGCGCTGCCTTGACGTGACTGACCGCCGTCTTACGGTGACGTGGAAGGCTTTTGGCCACCCGTTTTTGTGACTGTTAGTGACACCTCACTCTTTCCAAATATTGAAATAATTACCCAGCAAAGTGCAGCTGGTTGAAACCACAAAATTAAAGCAATAACGTGACACTGAATTGCGTGGCCTGGGGAAGTTGTTCCGATTTACCGTACCCTAAGAACGGCCCGAGATTCATTTGATGCTTAGGAGTGTCAAGTGAAGAGGTGCCGTGGGTCGCATCCTGCCCGCGGGTCGTAGGTTGCTCCACGCCTGTACTCTGTCTATGGAGAGAGATCGAGAAAATTCCTCGCAGTGATGTGTAGCTGTGGCGTGGGGGTGGGAGTGGGGGTGGGGGTGGGGGTATAGGGAACGCTGCTTTTATTTACCAGCACCATCATATAATGGAAAACGTCAGCTGCGGATTCCTCGTCATGGCTGTACCAGTCTTTCAGTATGCTTTATTATAGTTGGATTTATTGTATTGCCTTCGAATACTTCCTCAACCCTTTGATTACAATTTTCTTTACTTTACATGATTGAGCGAGGAATTCCATTCTCCATCCGTAAGACACATTTCAAAAGAAGCTTTTCTGAATCAATTCTCTCCTGTATTTACTTTAATTGTGTAATTCCTTGACCCAGTGCAGTTCTTTACATGTATTCTCACAAGCTTTAATTCGTATTGGATTTACTTCTAGGTAATGGAAGCAGCCCTCATACTGCGTGCATAAGTTGTATAGCGACCAGTGTGTAGTACTTCAAATAGTTGCAGATTCGCTGTATACGCATTTTGAAAGCGTATGTCTATTCTTAACTGAAGCACTGCACATAACAACTGACCAGGGCTCACAATACGGGTACTTCGGTATTTTTAATTTAGGAAGGTGGTCGGTTGGTATCTAATCTTGGTGGTAACTATGTCGTGGCTCGCCGTCACACATTGTTGTTATGGAACTACCTCGCTAACAGAGAAGTATTTTTAGATTCTTATAATACAACAATCTCTGAAATTATTCATTAACATGCAATATTTACTTCATATTTTCTGTGCAACAAAGTGTCCAGTAAACCAGATATGAATTTCGTGACGTTTTCAGGTTTCCGTTACATTTGTACTCCGTGTAACAATCCCTCAGTAGCAAGTTAAGTATTATTAATGATCTATTGTTGTCGATTTATAACCTTTATGTGAATAAATCATAAACAATTATGTTTTGAATTAGTACCGAAAACCCGATATTTTTGTGTCAGTACCGGTGTTCGAATACGGAAAAAAAAATGACCGGGATCCCGGTATTATAAGCCCTACAACTGACCAGAGCAATGGAGTGATAGTATTCTGGACGTGCATTCTTTAATTATTCTGTTCGAATCTCGGTTTGCTATGGCAGGGGTTATTAGTTTTCGTGAATTACTTGATGCCAGGGAAGAGATTACGGCCCTCTCATGTCATTATTTTCTTCTCATAGTTTGTGCTTAGATACCGATCGCCCTGGACGCTACATGATATGTGTCCTTGATACATTATCTTTAAATATGCCAATAATCGCTCGTTAACGAGACACTAAAGGAGAGCTTTTACTTGTCATGAGTCTGCGGAAGACTGCCACAATTTTTTTCTTCTTCACTCATGGTGTAGGCTACTGCCTCTTCAGGGTATTAAGGAAAACCTATGCGAGGGCTACCTATTCTGCGTAGCGACTGGAGGAAATTCCTCCTACAGACATGCAGACCACCACGTTCCGCTTAACCTTTTAAAGCCTAGCGGTAACTTTACGTACCGCCAGGTTTAACATTAAAAAATTCTACGTGGTGCTTACATTGCGTTTATGTGTTTTGTACGGATCTCAGAACAAACAGCAGCTTTTGCCTTACAAAACATTAAGAGATTGGTTCTTATAACCGAAGTGGAGAGTGTTTACAGCGCGGTACGCACTGAGTCGTTATATAAAACAGATACGCTTCGTCTTTAAAGGGTTAATCTTGGGTCCGTGCTTAGCCTTCCCTCGTTTATTAAGAATTTTACTTGACTTTGTTTTATCTGCATTAAAAACATTGTGACTTCTAGCAGCAGGTGTTGTTACATGAGTTCATGATGGCCTTTCCTGAAGCCGTAAAACCAGTCTTCACCCGTGATGAGTGCTTGGCTGTACTAAGTGGGTGTTGATTTTGCTTATTTCACATATTGGATAGGCAAGATGACGGACGTACTTAACCTTTTAAAGCCTAGCGGTAACTTTACTCATCACCAGCTTTAAAATAAAAAAATTCTACGTGGTGCCCACATTGCGTTTATGTGTTTTGTACGGATCTCAGAACAAACAGCAACTTTTGCCTTATAAAACATTAAGAGATTGGTTTTTATAACCGAAGTGGAGAGTGTTTACACCGCGGTACGCACTGAGTACTTATATAAAACAGATACGCTTCGTCTTTAAAGGGTTAATTGTCAAGCCATGAATTTACATTCCATTTTTCGCATAGAGTTTACTGATTCTTTCTCGTGTTCAGGCGAGAAACCTGGACATTTCGGAATGTGGAAACCCCCATATTCGATAGCGTCTCTACTCTTGTTTCTCTTCTCCTTAATATCATTCTCGTAATACCAAACTGCTGACTTGTTATCTTGCAACCAATTTCACAGTTTCGTACAGCAGCAAGGGCTTCTCGAATTTTAGCTGAACTCGGCTTTGGTGTGTGGTTTTCCTGTCTTGAGTGTGAGTCACAGTGTAAATTTACGTAAACACATTTTAAAGCGGTTGAAGTAAAGCTCTCCCATCGTGGCGCCAGTTTTTTCTGTTGACGCTTAATTCCGTGGAGAGCAGCTTGTAGATGGAAGCCATTTTGCATAATCCTGAAATCAGCTTACGTTTATGCCTCAAGCATGCGTCCTTTGGACGTTGTACTTTAAAAAGTGCTTGTGCTACTCGTGAAATATAAAGGTGCACAAGGAGAAGCTTGCCTTGCATCAGATTTTGAAGAAACGGCATTTTCTGGAATAGTGCCCAGCGTATTCACTTCCTAGTTTTTCCACATACGTCGAATGACTAGTAGGTGCGGTGCCGACGTGTAGACAGTTTAGTTGCTAGATAGCAACTACAAGAAGAGAGATAGAGTCGAGTGACGAATTTATCCCCTGGTACAACGTCAGATGGATTTTCACATTCTTATTTCCACGGCTCTAAGCAATTTCATCTCTGCAACTTGGTTCCACGGACTTGGGCATAAGACACTGTGGTAATTTGGTCATACGTAATACAAGCTTCAGAGAATTTGCCAATGACTCGTAATTGCTATTTCTCTCTGCGTGTTAATTTTGTAGCCTCTTCCATGTGCATAGTTCAGATATGTAGTCACAGTAGCCTTCTTTCTTTCCAGGAAAAAATGGTTTGGAGCCATATCGAGTATTGGTACGCTTGACGGAAACATGTCGTACTCTATGTTTTACAACTGACAAAGTCCATGTAAGATAATGTTTTGTTTGTAAATAGAGTATAAGCTATTAGACGTGTGATAGCAGACCCCGAAACCTACCACTGTACGGGAAACAGAGTCGTATCTGCCGATCTCTATACTCACAATCTGCTTTCGTAAGATACGTGGCATTACTTCTCTTTTTGAACCCTTCTGGTTCTTCCCAGTGGCCATTCTGCAAGAACTTTGCAACAAAAATTGTGTACGCCTGTGTGGGATTATTTTTTTTTTGTGCGCATTCCGAACCATTTGTCCACAACGTACCAGCGTCTTTGATTTTACTGTACTGACGCGCTAAGTGGCGTGTCTTATTTAAGTGTCAGCTTGTCGCGTTTAATTGCTACAGTCACACAGTGCGGTCATCTTAATGCTTCCCGCAAATCGTGCAGTCGCCAAAGTGGTAGTGCTGGACACTCCTCCAATCTGGTCGGGTGGTTGAGATTCGGTCTGCCAGCGGAATCGACAAGCACGTTAGAAAGAAAATTTGCCCAATTTACTCCAGATGCTGTTAAATGCTGTCTGTTGCCAGGAGGATGTTCTGGCGAAGCATCAGTTTCCTCCTCACTGGGAGTAGAGAGGGATGGTAAATAAAAAAATAAAAGAGAGAAATAATCGAGTGCTTACTGAAGAGGAACTGAAAGTAGATGCGACGCTTGAACATTCACGTCTAAAATCCTCCAGACGCCTCGCATAAGAGACCGGTGTTTCGAGTTTCAGATTGACAATATTTCCGCAGACGTCAGTCCATGAATGTTGAGATACGTGGTGGAATCAGGGATGCGTGTGTAACGAAAGGTAGTATTTACACCATCATCTGAAGATAGGGAAAGTTCTGCGTGTAATGTATTAGGCTGTGTGAGAATCCCACAACCCAATTATGCCTCAGCAAATGAGCGATTGGCGGGGAACCTGAAAATGATCGCTGTCGCTCTGTAAAATAAAAGCCGCCGACTCTGAGAGACACTTCTCAGTGAGGACAGCTTTTATTAACGCCAAAAATTGTTGAGATTTACTAGGTACGCGGTGTTTTGTTTTTAATCACAGAATCTAAAGTAGGCGTACTTTTTAACTTCTATAATTATTGTTGTGCATTATCATAGTCAGAACAAGGTACGACAAAATTTAGTACGAGCGGTAAAGTTATACAGTCCCCACAGACCCTGGTTAAAAAGGAAAAGTAAAGATGGTGGATTTAGCAGCAATATGGCCAGAATTTATTTTATGTATCATTACTGACCGAACAGAGAATATTTCTCAGTTTTTTCTGTTCCTCATGCGTTTAGCCTCGGGTTGAATTATGGTGTACTATCTTTCGTAATATGTTTTTCTTCTTACCTATAGAATAAATAATCTAACAAAACAAAGAACTAGACACTTCGAAAGAAATGCCTGTCGCATATAGAAGTCACCCTGTTAATGTGAACCGCATACGATGTATGGGGGGGGGATATGTGCTGTATTCGTATGACTCAGAAAAGGCTCTTGTGAACACGGTAATGAACCTTTGGATGCCGCAAAAGGCCGGATATGCCTTGACTATCTAAGAAAATATTCACTTCTCAAAAACATAAGAAAGAATCTTCTCCAAGGAGGTACACGGGTAGAGGTGAAGATACCAGGTACGCCTGACAGAAAGACGGGATAAACAGTTTTATTCCTTTAAAACAAAACCGATCAAGAGAATGCTGCATGATTTTGCTGGTGTTATGCTTGTTCTGTTCGCCATGTTCTTACATTTAGACAGTACCAGCAACAAAAGGAGGCTTGAAGCTGTTGTAATGCGTTTTCTGATATCAATAGCAGAAGCTGCGGCTCGAGATCAAAGAGCAGTAAAAGTGTGAGAAAAAAATTACAAGTTGATGATATTGCAGGTAGAATTTTGGACTGGAGAATAAATTGTGGGAGCAGTTTGAAAGGATGGGAGAATATTGTATTTCAAACGACATTTTGAACTGCTATCCTCTGCGAGAAAGGAAAGCCAGAAGACAAAATGATGAGCTCATATAAGGGGATTTTAATGAGAATAGGAGGCACTACTTTTTTATTCATTAAATATTAGCGTATTAAAATAAGCCATTGTTTCTCTCAGCCGTTGGCATGTCTGTGACATTCGTTCAGCATCAAATTTTGAACCTGCAATGAATGCCGAGTCTTGTAAATATGTTTTGTATTGGACATTACCCATTGTTTTGATCTGTGTCTGTTACACGACATATATATCCTGGGAGTTGTCTCTACTTCCGTTTTTAGATGATTTAATTTAAATGACGCTGTGAAAGGGAAAGTTATCTTTGGCCACGCCATGAGAGCAAAGGGAGAGTAAAGTTACAGTTCCACCCGTTTTTTACCTGGGCTCTGGATGGAAGTGAGCGGACAGCTTCATGCCCCAGCCGCTTTATTTCCTGGGAAAGCACGTCCTGTACTCTTTGAATAGGACGCTGGGTGCGCTTCAGCGCCGGTCTGCACGCTTCGGCTAAGCGAGCAATTTCTTTCTCCTGATGGCAATGGAACCATGACTTCTCGGCTGTCGTGTCTGTACTCTAGTCTCTAAACTGACTGAGCTATCCGGGCGCATTGCTTCTCAGTGCTCGGTGAGGTCACTGCTTACCCTGAATAAGGTTGTTGTGGTTTCGGACCTGTACACAGATGCCCGGATAGTAACTCACATTAGGCAATGGCATGTGCCTTCAACATCTTTTCTAATTCATTAAAGGTTTTATATTACAGCTTGGAAGTTTACTGGTGAGCTTTGCGCAGGGCAGGCTCTAATGAACCAACTGTAGTCCGGAGTGGTTCGTCTACTCACTGAATTTCTTTGACCCTTATTATCCTTTCTGACTTCCGTGTAAAACCCATCCTTAACCCGGGGGGAGCACTCACTCTGTGTTCGTAGCCGTGGCTTTGCGTGTATGTTGAGGTGTGGAAAATGTCGATAGGGAATCGCTGCAAATCATGTTCAGGATTCGGTGTGCTTTGATATCTAACACTCATGTCGAGCGGGTAACTCTGTAATGCAAATGTCCTTTGTACTTTGTATCCTCGTGTTTGTTTATAATTAACATGTAGCGTTCGTTGTAATTACGTACGTGCATCCTGTACTGATTTATTTGTCTCTTTAGTTACTGCAATGAGGCTGCTACGAGATGTGTGTTGTCATGCCCGCAGTTTTGCAACAGATCACAGCTTCAACATCCGCGTGTTGTGACATCGCGATTTGGTAAAAATAACTGTGGTGAACGGCAGTGTCTTTTTTCGCTAGCACACGAAAGAATTGGGCTAGCGGTCTGTGCTGAGCGCTGTTGTTAAGGGCCTGTCAACTTTTTTTTTCTCAGTCCAGCGTTGAGGAATCCCTCTTGTCAGTTCGTTTCTGCTACGATTACTGTACAGGTCGATTGCCGGCATGCTCGTCGATTGATCTTTTATTGCTCAGCAAATCAGAATTCACCATATAGATATCACTCATGTAAGCCACGTAGAAGAGGATTTATGTTACAGTTTTGAAACTTGTAAGATGGTAGCGAGGGAGACCGCTTGGTTAGACATAGACGGGAGGGTAATCATACTAACCCTTTAAAGACGAAGCGTATCTGTTTTATATAGGGACTCAGTCCGTACCGCGCTGTAAACACTCTCCACCACGGTTACAAAAACCAGTCTCTTAATGTTTTATAAGGCAAAAGTTGCTGTTTGTTCTGAGATCCGTACAAAACACATAAACGCAATGTGGGCACCACGTAGAATTTTTGGATGTTACACCTAGTGGTACGTAAAATTACCGCTAGGCTTTAAAACGTGAAAACGTGGCTTAAAGAAATAGTATGGGAGGGTGTGGACTGAATTTTTCTGGATCAGGACTGGTGAAAGTGACGGGATACCGCGAACACGGTAATGAACTTTCGGCTTCCTTATGGAAGGGCAGGGAAATTGTTGACTAGCTGAGAACCCGTTAGCATTACGAGAAGGACTGCGCTGTGCAGTTATTAGCATGGTCCTGACGGCGATACAATATCTGCAGGTACAAAGCACGTGGGAAACGATTAGAAATGATGCATAGTTTGGGTGAAGTGTGGTCGTTTGTGGGTCTGTCCCGGAATGCTCTGTGTAAACAAATATAGGTTTGAAACTATTGGATTTTGTTACAAGGAAAACTTTCACTTTTTAAGTTGCAGCACTCTTGCTTATTCAGTGCAGCGAATAGACGGGTCTGCACATAGAGCTGAGCGTGTGCAGAATCACAACAAATAATTGGCCTGCACGACTTAAGTAAAGGGTCAAGGTTTTTGACCTTAAAAATTAGAATGATACTTGGCATGGATGCCGGCGAAATGTACAGCTGGCGGAAGAGCATGGGAAAGAAACAGGCTGGACGCATACCATTCAATCAACCAATTGACAGCTGTTGTCTGGTGATTGTTATTCAGTGTATGAGCCATTGGTGAAGTTCAGTGAATCTTCTGAACAGAATTAGGGTGGTCAGATGCAGGTGGCGGCTTCGAATGAAGTCAGTTGACGTCTGAGAGATCTCAGGACATTAAGAATAATCAAAACGTAACAGATTTTCGTTGAAGAAAATGAGTATCATTGTAGATGTGATGGTGTTTGATGATGCCATGAAACATGATGCGCAAGAGTTGTCTGAAAAAGGTAGGTCGATTCTGACAAGTGTCATTTTATGTAGCTCTAAGTGTTTTTTCAACTCTCTGAAGTCCGATGTCAGTTGTACGGTGTTGACCCGCGAAAGAAGACAGTGGTCCACTAAAAACCGAATCGGAAAAATTGACAGTTTTTGTTAAGGAGTGCCTTGTTACTTTAAGGGTTGAGTCTTGTTAGAAAATAAAGGGGCCAGAGAACTTTTAACAGTAATGTCAAGGTGCACTCAAGTGTAGGTTTCATGTGATTTTTCGAGGCGACTTCTTTATGAGTTTGAGTATTTTATTGAATTTTTTTATTTGTTGTTAATAAAATTTTGTTTTTGCACAGATAATTACGTTAGACGTATCATGCAGTGATTCTAACGTGAAGCTGATTGTCCCATACCATGTCAGAGAACTACCGTGTTACAGTTCGCCAGCTACAGCACTGCCGTGAAAATATGTTTAAGTATTACAAGCTAAAATACACGTACGGCGTGAAAGATTTAGAATGCCTGAAATGCGTAACTTCAAGTTCATAAAGCGTTAAAAGTAGTACCTAGACTAATATGGCCTAGACAGGTAGATATACAATTCTTGGAAGCGACACTTACTGTATATGTTGCAGTCTGATCATTGACGTGTAGAAAAAGTGCCTAGAAAGTAGGACTGAAATACGTGTAAAATATACCCCGTTTTGTATTCCTGTAATTAGGCTTGATGATAGCCAGTTCTTTTTAGCCGAAACATGTAGCCTGTTCTTCGTTTCGTTTCGTCGTCCTTAACCTCTTCTACTTACAGTAGGTGTCGAGGTTGTTTATTTACACTTGATCACACTCAGACACACACCACAGTCGGTAGGACTCCTCTGGACGAGGGATCGGCCCGTCGCAGAGACCTCTACCTGACAGCACAAACACTCAGAAGGGACAGACATCCATGCCTCCGGTGGGATTCGAACCCACGATCCCAGCAAGCTCTCGGCCGCAGACCTACGCCTTAGACCTCGCTAGCCTGTTCTTGCTGGGTATAATGTTGTGTTGACTGATTGCGACATGTGTTTGTATTCGGTGATCTGTTACACCATCCCTAGCGTTGACTTGCACAGGCCTAGTTTGTTGAAAGGTGACTTCAGCTTCGGTAGACTGTTGAAGCTTTATTGCAAGTTAAACTGTTTTTATCTTATGTCGGTGAAGCTCGACGTGCGATAATTATTGCACATACACCCCGGTTTTAAATAATTACTTGAAACCGGCATGTATGTGTCAGGGTCAGAGGTTTCAGGGACGTGAGCCATGTTAAATTGAACTGTTACTGTGGAAACGTCGTGTTATTTCATCGTCCCAAATGGAAGGAGATAGAGTGAATTAAAGTTTAATTAACACAAATGTCGCTGGAATTAAAAAAAAAATCTGAGTACAGAAAACAACTTACAGGGATGCAGAGAGACAGACAAATTAAGTGAAAAAGCTTTGAGAGGAATTTAAACCTTCCTTCTTTGATTCAGATACCGTAGTTTGTAGGGCGGGTTTACCAAGCGCTGTGAATTAGTGATGAAACGTGTTAGTGACTGATTTGTACGAATGAGTCTGTAGATAAGATACATTGCTGCGCCAGATCTGTATTAATACGTATCTTAAGAAAAAACTGAACGTTCTTAGCCGTCGCTGATTTAAGTATTAACCTTTTAAAGCCTAGCGGTAACTTTACATACCACCAGGTTTAACATTAAAAAATTCTACGTGGTGCCCACATTGCGTTTATGTGTTTTGTACGGATCTCAGAACAAACAGCAACTTTTGCCTTATAAAACATTAAGATATTGGTTTTTATAACCGAAGTGCAGAGTGTTTACAGCGCGGTACGCACTGAGTCCTTATATAAAACAGTTGGGCTTCGTCTTTAAAGGGTTAATACAAACGAAAATATCTAACTACACACAAAATTTTACTTGCCTAGTTACTCCAGTAAGTATTAACAATCGCCATTAGAATTATAACATTTACTTCTCGCGGCCGCCATGTTGTTTTGTTGCAGTGTGCAAAATAATTACGAGGACAGAAGGGCCACATTTTCCCGAGATATATCACCTAGCCTCCTATTCAGTTGCTACTGATATTTTTCCCTGGGGATAAAGCCGCCTGGAAGTGATGTTGACCACTCACTTCCGTCTAGCGCCGAGGATAAGAATGAGTGGAGCCATACTGCCGGTCCCTCTTATGTGCCTTTGTGGAGTGGACAGGGACAGTTTTTACCTTTTATTACCGGTGAGGTGTACAGCAATCTGACGTACGTAGCGCTAGTGCCTCTCCACCTCTGAACTGCGTACAGTTGCCATGTTTGTATCGTTGATGGTGGGAAGTTAAGAAATGCACAGATGTGGGGTGGCTTTTTGCAATATGATTTTCTTAGTAAGTTTCATGAAAATCTGTTACTTTTATTCAAAAGTTATTAAGGGGGATGTAGTAGCGGTGTCTGACGTCAGTACCATAGTCGTAGTTATTAAAATGCTACTGTTCGAGAAAATTCTGTTACCTGGCATTACCTTCGTATGCAGTCATAACAAAGGCAACATTCGAAACGTTATCGATGTAAGAAGTCAAGCACGGAAAGAAGGGAATTTGGAGCAATGGATTAGACGGGAAGTTCTCACAAGAAGTGCGAATGTCTTTCGAATTCTAATGGAGAGGTGTTTTTTTCCCCTCTCCGTAATACAGTTGTCAGCTTGTCGACTTATTTCGTAGGTTTCTGTCTGTCTGGTGTAACGTTCCTTGTCAGCACAGAGCCACGTTTCGTAAAGGGAGAAAAGGAAGACATTAGCTAGTATGAAATGTTGAGATAATTTTAGATTCCTGTCACAGTAACCTGTGACAGAACAGTTTCCTCATATGTTCCACCACGTAAATACGTTTCGACATTTATGTTTAAAAGTGTACTGGTTATGAATGTATGTTAATATGAACATTACAGTTTTAGAATAACCCGAGTGTCTCTCGTTATTCTGCCGAAGTATTTAAAATCTTTATATTTTCCAGCGATACTGATCACCTTTTTATATTATTGGGAGAGGGAGTGCGGACTTCGAGATTTACAGTGATTTTGTAGGATAAATTTCGTTAGACCTTTACGACACTCGCGGTAGCGACAGAATAAATCGTGTCTACTAACAGGTACTGGACATGATTCGTTCGGTGGAGCGTAAAATGGTGACTACAGGATAATACTGGATACGCCCGTTGAAATGTAAGAAATTCAGCGGAGAATATTTATGCAGGTTGAATATCTCTTATCTGAAATTCCGAAATCCAAAAACCTCCAAAATCCGAACCTTTTGCGCGCCGACATGAACACAGTGCTGCACAGATGTAGATTCTTGTAAACAAATTCAGTGCTTAGTCTGAGGTTGTAATTAAACTCAGTTTGTTCTTGTACCCTAAATAAAGCCTGTATATTCATAAGCTCTGTGTGAAACATAAATGGATTTCGCATTAGGTTTGGTTCCCATCCCCAAGCAATCTCTTTATAGTATGCAAGTATTCCAAAATTCCAAAAAAATCCGAAATCCGAGACACATCCGGTCCCAAGAATTTTGGATAAGGGATGCGCAACCTGTACTTGAAATCCTGAGAGTTTCTCGCCTAACGAGGGGTACTCCCAACTTTTGTGGACCTCGAAGTTGCGTAACCATATTCAAAACAGCCTCTTCCTGGACCCTTACATCCCGTTTCTTCAAGATTCCTCTCAATACTATCCTTCTACACAAACCCGGGTCTCCCAAGTGCTGTCTTTCTTTCAGTTTCTGCAACTAAAGTTTTGCGTGTGTTTCTCCTTTCGTTTGTTCTTGCTGTATTCTTCGCCTCTCTCATACCTCTTTATTTCATCACCCTAATAATAATAATTTGTGAAGAGTATAAATTATAACGTAGGGAAATAATAGTTGATATATTGAGATCCATACAAACAGCGGAACTCACTCTGTATTCAGAATTTTTAAATTCTAAACTTGGTGATATATAAAGTAACCCCGGGCTTAGGCGAGGGTCTAAGTTTGACACTTGTAAGTAATAACAGTTAAAATACAGATGTGAATTTTTAATTTATAATTTTGTAGGTAGGAAATCAACACAGAGGAAGTTTATCCATCTGCACTGTATTTGGAGGTGGCACAGATTTGACGTGCTTAATTCCCGTTTATAAACTGAGTGTCCTGTAACATCCGGAAGGAAGATTTGTCACTATATTTGTGAGAATGTGTGAGATGTGTTGACTGTGTTAACGCCCATTGTTTTGATGACCTAATTCCTTACGTAAGTTGGTGTCTGGGCGACGGTATGTTGGTGGTCTCCTGTCTGCCCTAGACCAACCCCAACGCAGGCGGTCGATACTAACGGTGGTATTCCACTTAAAAGCGAGAGTTAAGCGGAGGTTGTCCCCGTTACTGGATGTGACTATTTTCAGTAGGTCAGAAGGACAGAATAAATGATGGCGGATAGGTTTAAATATTGGGGGACAATAGAGTCTCTTTGCATACATGGCTCCCCAGTGATTTTGTGAACACATTTTCCAGTTCTAGGCTCAGCTGCGTTCAGTGCCGAGGTTACAAATGAGTGGAGTTGTACTTGACGTTTAACTTTACAAAGTTATAAGTAATGTTAACTCTTCAGGTTCTCAGAGCGGTGTTGCTGAAATTCATGTCTTCCAGTTTGTTACGCCGTATCGACTGGTATATGGTTATCGACGTTTAGAACGCACTACAGTCCTTTAAAACATCGGTGACTATGTACCATTCCGTACGGAGTAACATTCCAGAAGACTCGAATTTTAAACGACAGCACTAGAACATGAGATGCAGCTAACAAGAAGAATGGGTACCGCATGATGTCGGATGTATAGCGGAAATTCTAAAAGGCTGCATCCCGGTGCACCTTGCTGATTAATTTACTGCTAAATTTTCTGAGGGGTGTTTCAATTGAAGACACTGTGTTGCATGTCACGGAAGGTTGTTTCTTGATGATCAGACTGTGATGGGGAAGGAAGCTGTCGTGATCTGCTTTAAAGCTTTCCCGCTTTGACGGTTGTCGTCCTTGTCTGACGTTGGAGCTGGACTACAAATCGCTCACCACAGGTACCCATAGTTATAGCTAACTGCAGACTCTCGTCTGTTATAAATAGGCAGATATTCTGTGTGATTGGTGAAGAAATTTATTTTTAACTGCAAGGAATTATTTTCTATGTGGCCAAAGGCTTTGTTTCATGGCGTTCGTTTGCTGTTTGAACTGTATCCAATTTTGTGGACTGGGGAAGCTTTAATCCTGCCTTATTATCAAGCCTTCATATTACTTTATTATATCGTTTTTACTTTCGGCTGTGCACAGTTTTAGGTAGCCTGCTAAGTGGGTAATATTGGTAGGTTGTGTCAGAATAGTTTTAAGTAGTTACTCTCAAGCTAATAACCCCACATGGAGGACCACCCACTATCAGCTGTCTTGTCCCCTGTCAGTACCTGGAGGCCATTAGCTCCATTCCAAACCTGAACATTCGCCACATTGTCGTGAAAAGGGATTTGTTTAATACGAATTTTGCTGTGGCTTACTTCAACTCCTGAAGATGAAATGTAGGCGTTAACTATAGTTTTATCTGCTGTTTTGTATCGGTATGTTTTGTCTCTTAATTTAATGGAAGAACAGACTGAGTCTGTTCTTAAAACAACGTGCAGAAGAAAACATTTGGTCAAGGAAGAGAGAATTTAATAAAGATTCTTCGATTCCAGCGAAAAGAATGTTATGACCAGGCATGTAGACCAGAACACCGACGTGGGAAACAGGAAATACACACAAGATGTTTGAAGATTCCAGCGGATAGACTCATTTGAAGAAGTGGGCTTAGGTGGGAGTCTGATGTAGAAATAGATCTGGAGAAACGTGGGTTGGTCAACAGTGACTTAATTAAACCGGCTGAGGGGTAGGGGCATTGCCGGTATGTAGTGGGCACGACGGCGGAAATTGATTCCACGGCGGCATGAAATTTGTTGTCTAGTTGAATATGTATACACCTTCCAAGGAAAGTTCTGTGTTATTTGGAATCAACAGTAACATATAGATAAAATACGTCAAAATTACTGTTAGTTTGCCAGACAAATCAGGCTTTGCTTTGAGTAGGGTCATTGTTCAAATAGCGAACTTGTTGCCATACACAGGCCTGGTGACAGTGCCAAGTCTAGCAATAAACGTGTAAGGCAGTGTCATGGTAGTGACTAAAAAATCGGAATTTCTTGGCGCTGAGTTTTACTTTATCGCATGTTTTTGGAGTCGGTACACAAAAGCTCCGACTCCCGACTCCGACTCCTCGATTTGTAAAACTTCCGACTCCGACTCCTTCATAAAAGCTCAATATGTATTAATAATGGTAAACCTGTAAGAGATTTCATCACCACCACGTGAATCATCAGGTAAATTTTTTGACTTATAACCTATATTTAAGTATAAGTCTAATGGTTACTGTAGCTATCAGGGCTCTGGAGTTGGAGTATCTACTTAAGATTTTAGACTGAGGTTGGAGTCGGAGTCGGTACATTTTTACCGACTCTGACTCCGCCTCCAACTCCGACTCTACCTAAAAATTCCTTCCTACTCCGACTCCGACTCCACTTAAAATTCCTTCCGACTCCGACTCCACAGCCGTGGTTTATGCATTATGATTTCCTAACGATACGTGTGGTAGGAGATCCGAAACCTAATGCACGATACGAGGGAACATGATTTCGTCAGGTTATATGTGAAAGCAATGTGATAAAGTGAGGGAAATGATGAGGCGTCGTTTGAAAAAAGTCTAGCTTGGCAGTTCTTAGACCTGCGTTCCTCGTGATTTTTTGAAATCCTCGTTTTTCTCTCTGAAAGAGACACTAACTTGTGAGGGAAATAATGAAATTTTATTAGCAGCTTGTTTGCTCTTTATATAGACATGTTCAGTGGAAAATATTTTAGTGTACTAATTATATTTGAGTTACAACATTTAGATAATGAGAGAAAGAATTTGCATTAGAGTAACTTACATGAAATTCGTATGGAGATAACTTGTATTTAGAGAAGAAAAAGGGGAACAGAAAGTAAACTGGATGACTTGAATTCCTTAGCGCTTCTCTTCTCCATGGTATACGACTTTCTCATAGGTACTGTAAAGAGTGAGAATAATACAAAATATGAGACGAAAACCGAACAAGTTTTCGAAATGTTGTATTATGGAAATCCAAAACGATGTGCACCAGACACTATTCACAATTCTTGCAAGATACTGTGGTCAGACTTTAATATTGACTTCTATATCAGGGGTTTAGGTGATGCACGTTCTTTTTTAATCCTCTGGGTAAAGCAGGGGTGCACAAATTTACGATAGATCTATGAACCACCACAATATTGCAGGGAACAGAAAGGTTGCGTGAAGGAAGTTCCATACAGAGGACTCACAAAATACAGTCTAACCCGGTTACAGCGACCTCGGTTTAAGCAATACGTCATCTATAGCGACAGATATTCTGTGGTACAAATTAATTCGTCACTGTTAACTGTAACATTATACCCCTCGGTTATAACAGCACTCGTTTATAACGACACATTGTTGCCGTCCGTTGAGGGTGTAGTTTACACCCCCCCCCCCCCCCCAGCATACGTGATAGATTACTCTGAGTTGCGGATGAGGCCACAGTTTTATTGATAGTCACCACTAAATACATTTACACATACAGGTTATAAGCACTGAGTAGCAGATTTTCGTTAAATTGCTTAAACAACTGTCGCCGTCCGTGGAGGTTCATCTTCTGTCCTATTTCCTTGTGTCCCATTTTTAGCCACTTTCCTTTTCCTAGCCCCCGTTGTCTCCAACCTCCGTCTGCCCTCTTTATTTCCCTCTTCCCCCCTTCCCATACCGTAGAGCGAAACAAGAAGGTCGGGGGTCACAGGGTACTTCCTCAGGCTACGGTCACCTCCCCCCCCCTTCCGACCACGGTCGCGCGCGCACACGCACACGCACACACACACTCAAAACAAAATGTTTCACCCTCCTCATGGAGAGGTGTGGAAGGCCCACTGGGGCTGGAACTCAGTGTCCGGCTAGGAAATATTCCGTCCCCTGACTGACGTTATAACCGAGTTCGACTGTATTACGCGCCACCGATGAAATCGTAATCTGCACGGCGATCTGACACACGGGCTTTGTGCACCCCTGGGATAAAGCGTTTTCCTGATGAAAGGGCAGAGTGGATTCTGAAGAAGTTCGATCCATGCGGTAGCTGTAAGAATGTGTCCACTCACGGGGCTTGTCTCTTGCGAGTTTATGAGTTTGTGAATTACCGTAGTACCAAATATGTGAGGTTGAAGATTTTCGCCGCCATGGAGGTTTTAGTCTGTGGTTGGTGTTATAACAGTATAGACTTGGGAGTGGTTGCCGACGTTTCGGAGGAATCTTCTTATTGCGTCTTCGTGGTTGTTTCCGACGTTTCGGAGGGATTTTATAATTCCGTCTTCGTGGTAGCAGGTGACTGCATCAGATTCGTCCGAAACGTCATTAGCCACTTAATATTAAGTGATGCCACAACCCAAAAGACCACTAGCCAAGGTATTTTACTGTGGTACAATGAATGAAGTAAATAAATCCGTGGAACAGTCAGTCTTTTGGCTGTAGAAATTACCCACACTTTACCGTGTTTACAGCAGTCCGCCATCGGCCTTTGTCGTGAGCCAGATTAATCAGTTCCACGTCCTGACGCCCTACTTCTGAAGATCAGTTCTAGTGTTGTCATCCCGCCTATCCTAGGTTTCACTTCGATTCTTTCGCTATGTAACCTATGCAGCCGAAAAGCGTCGTTAAATGAGCCAAGATACTGAAAAGCAAGTATGAAGGGGAGCACATATCACAAACCTTTGAGCGCATCTTTAACCCTTTAAAGGCGAAGCATATCTGTTTTATATATAAAGACCCAGTGCGTACCGCGCAGTAAACACTCTGCATCTCGGTTGTAAAAACCAATCTCTTAATGCTGTATAGAAAAGTAATCGCGGTTTGTTCTGAGATCCGTACAAAACACATAAACGCAATGTGAGCAGCACGTAGAATTTTTTAATGTTAAACCTGGCGGTACGTAAAGTTACCGCTAGGCTTTAAAAGGTTAAGTGAAGGCTGTAAGCATTCACATGGGAATAGAGAATGAACATATGAACAGGGTGTAGGAGGAGCTGTCACTGAGTTGATTTTCACGCTGTTTTAATTAGCAACAGAAGGAACCGGTTTAGTGTAGTCGGTATAGCGACCGTGCTACAAGCTGGATGATCCGGAATTCGAATCCCCTTAGGGACAAGAGATTTTTGTCTTCTCCAGAAACTTCCAGACCGGCTATGGGGCTCATCCAGCCTTCAGTATGCCTGTATGGCGTGGAGAAGAAATGAACCATGGGTTTACTCTGTGTAACACCATGTTTTAACATGAAAAATTGTACCTGTGCCCACATAATGCATTTGTGTGAATCTCAGAACAAACTTCGATTATTTGCCTTATACTGTAGAAGGATTTTATGAGCAGCGAAGGAACAGTTACCTATTTTCAAAAATACTTATATCATATCTGTGCGTTGGTTCTGATTGTTCTGTAGTTTCACTTTGTACTCTTTAATGTATCCGCACGTGTAGGAATTCATTGTATATGTAAACTATTTTAAACGCACTTGTATGCATTTGTTGGTACTTATATATATATATATTTTTTTTAAAGTATCCAAATAAGCAAGCAGAGTAACTGTGTGTCCCTTCTCTATTTATTCTTTATTACGTGTGCCCGCGGTAGACTCGCATTATTGTGTATAATGCGGCCCAGTTTGATGTCTTTTTGATCAAAACAGATTGGAGTTGCAATTTTATGCGTGCAGTGCGTTACGCCACAAATAACTAAATTTTTAGAGGCTTGTTTCTTACTCTTCTGTTAAATATCAATTTTCGTGAGAATGACGGTGCTTCTACGGGGGGCGTGACGTTCTTAGTATGAAAAGGGTTAGTGGGGTTTTCGTATTTTCTGACGAAATTTCATGACCTTATATCGCACGGCTGTGGTCCCCAGTTGGCTTTATAACACATAAAGTGCGATCCTCCCAGGACTGTGTGGAGAAGTGAGAATAGCGACAGATACTCGACATAGGCACATGGAGTATAGAAACTATGTGATAAAAGTTAGACACCCACTCCTCTTTTACGCCTCTGTAACGGGCTGTAATGCCAGTTATGACTGTACTTGTCATTGTGATTGAAACTAGTCCCTGGTTCATTATATTTGAAGACTGTGCTTGTCATACCGACATAACAGTTCAAGAAACGGAAGTCTCAGAGTTAAAGCAGATGATAGAATCAATTTGGATTTTACAAGGTTCTTACTTGCACCATCATCAGTGACATCTTGATTACAGAATGGGAAAGGCGTGGGTATTGTTTCGCGGTTTCGAGTGCTGCTGTGGGGAGAAACGTATTTTCGCCTTCCTGTGAAAGGTCTGGAGAGGAAGAAGAATATGGTGAAGAAGGCATGGTGAGAGGAAATGGAAAAGACAAGTCGAAAAAGAAGAAGCAAGAGGATGAGAAGTTAATTACACGTTCTGGTGTTGAAAGGAAACAATTTTGGGACTGCGTCATTCTGGGACATGACGCCGCGTCATTGGTACTAGGGTCCCGACGTTTCGAAGGAACATAGTGCCTTCATCTTCAAGGATCGGACCTCTAGATTCTTGAATATGAATGTACTGTCTCCTTTCGAAAAGTCGGAAGCCTATTACCCAGTGACGCGGCGTCATGTCCCGGAAGGATGGAGTCGTCAACCACACGGCAGTGAAAATCTGAAGACTTGGAAGTTGTAGTTTGAGATGGATGAGATTATATCTCATTACAAAAACAAGAAGTTAGAAAACTCGTCATCAGGAAAGATTTCTTTCACTTCTGCTTTCTTTTACTTCGAAATCTTCAACTCATACGGGAAAAGTGTGTTTTTTATCATGAACTGTCTCGTCCATTTGTCTCTGCAGCTTATGTTAGAAACATGTTCGGTCTGATAAATGCCTTTACCGAATTAGACTTGGCATGCGCACAGAAACTCAGACGAGTGTTTGAATACGTTGCCCACTGTTTTTCGATTTTAACCAAAATCTTGGTTGACAGTTTTAGTAAAATTCGCCATTATCAAAGTGAATGACAATCTATTTATCGGATTTCGAATTGTTATATGCGGATGCGGACGGACGGACACAGAGTTGAAATTACATGGTGGGCTATTTAGGTTACTGTATTGACTGAATTCTTGAATTGAATTGAATTTGTTGTTTGCCCTAGTTGGCAACTATGCATGTATTTTCCCTTATTTGCCGTGAGTTTTTGGATGATTGATGGATTTTTTCCGCTGGTCTTTTGTATATGAAATGCTTTTGTAGCATCACAAGTATTCGATTTTATTCTTTAAATACAGGCAAATTCAGGCGGATCGCCCTATTCGCAGATTTACGTATGCATTTTAGGTGACGTGGGCAGACTATCCTCCTTGTGTCAGTAGTGTGTTTGGTTTTATGCCTTACTGACAGAGGGGGGTCTTGTGTGCCAGATCGTATGTTTTGTGATTCATAGACAAGTACAGATGTTGTTGATTGTGTGTCGACAAGAGAAAGCAAATATCGTGAGGATGGAGAAACCTGCACACTGAAAATCATGATGATTTCTAGTGTTCACCAAATCTGTTGGGGTCATATTATTAGGGAGGGTGAGATCGGGAACAGGTTGAACGCGTGGAAAGGTGAAAACTTTACACAAAATTTAAGTAGGGGAAATCTTGCTGGGTTTAGGCGCAGATAGGAGAATTAAATTGGAATTTATGCCCTGTGATATGTTATCGTTACATCAGAGACCTCTGCATGTTCTGTGTTACATGTACAAATGCCCTGCGGCTGGACATGTTTCGGCTGCTAACCGGTGTGCAGAGACCGATATTGTTAGGACAACCAATTACTTTTCTAAAACAGATTTTGCATTAATTTGGTATATTGTGTATTTAATGTTCTGATTCTCCTTCGTCGTTTAAACTGTTTGTGGTTTTCCAGTCAACATGTACGTAAGCAAGAGCTTACGTACATGTTTACGGAATGTTACGAGGCTGTTCAGCCTGCACTTACATCACCTGACTTGTTTTTTGTATGCCTGATGTTTTCTTTATTCTCTGTTTTGAGTTTTTTTTTATATATTTGCGTTGTACTTGTGTGTTTGTGCTGGTTTTATAATTGTCGTTTTGCTCCTAAGCCAACATATAAACAATTATAATCATTTTTATTATATCAGCAGGATAGATACAGCGTTACAGTTATATTCTAATAGGCGTAAGTGTGCGGTAGATGAGATTGTAAAATATTTGTCGTGCGCAAAGGTAAGATACTTTGATACAGACGCACAGAAGCAGTTGTTACTCGTAATACGGCGACTGCTTATGCGAAGGCCAAGGGCACTTTTCGCAGGACTAAGACTTACGGTGACTTAGCACTTCCTCGGTGTATTATAGTTTCATGACTGTTGTTGAAACAGATACATTACTTTTCAAATACGGCAACGTGAATGTCCTTTAACTGAGGTGTTAATTTGTGTCTGTGGTGTACTGTGCCGGTTATATAATCAAGAAGAATGAGATGGACGGGACATGTGGCGCGTATGGCAGACAGGGGAGGTGCATGTAGGGTTTTGGTGGGAGACCTCATGGAAGGACACCACTTGAAAGACATAGACGTAGATGGGAGGATAATATTAAAGTGGCTCTTCAAGAAGTGGGTAGGGGAGGCATGGACTGGATTGATCTGGCTGAGGGTAGGGACTGGTGGCGGGCGGTAGCGAATGCGGTAATGAACCTTCGAGTTCCATAAATTAGGGGAAATTTCTTGAGTAGCTGAGGACCTGTTAGCTTCTCAGGAAGGACTCCGCTCCATGGAGTTAGTTAGTTAGTTAGTTAGTTAGTTAGTTAGTTAGTTAGTTAGTTGGTGTGTGTGTGTGTGTGTGTGTGTGTGTATGTATGTATGTATGTATGTATGTATGTATGTATGTATGTATGTATGTATGTATCCCTCCTGTCCGCTTCAGTTGTAGGTGGAGAGATTAAGTTCAAATGGTGAATGTCCATGGTGTTTGGGGGGGGGGGGGGATGGAAGTTGAACCAGGATGTTGATGGCCCTCTGGATCCAACTACATACAGAATTAGCAGACATAACATACGTCGTTTGGATTGAGCTGCAGAGGGAGTGAACACAGCTTCTTCCCTGAATTCAATGACGGGTATAATTTAACTCGCACAACTACAGTTATCTAATACTGAAATGCAGACGGCCGTACGTATTGCAGCGCCTCGCAGTCCGTGAAATGAGACAGAGCTGTTCACTGCGGTACAGATAATTCCCCAAACGTTTTCTTCAGTGCACAATAAAACGTGACTTTGAGCATACCGCTAACAACGTTACGTGATAGAAGTCTGTCGCTGTCGTCCATTCTGCTCTTGAAAGAGACTCATTACTGCCATCTGCTCGTTCTAAGGGATTGGGACCACGCGTATCTTCTTAAAGTTTTGGTCCGAGGGAAGTGCTTTGGTATTGCCACTATTTTGGATCTGTACAGACAAACACAGCAGCGTTTTCCTGCATCTTATTTAGAGGTTGCCTTATGACATGTTTCGGCCGTACAAGGCGACCATCATCAGGTAAGAAGTTGTGGTATTCTTACCTGATGATGGTCGGCTTGTACGGCCGAAACATGTCGTAAGACGACATCAAAATAAGGAGCAGGAAAACGTTTGTATTTGTCTGTATAGATTGAAAATAGCGGCGTATTCATGCACAATGGGATGGGTAATCCAAAAATTGCTTCAGTATTGCGTTCATTGGAGTTCTTTCTCAGTATGTGTACCGACCTGTTAACCCAATATACCTAGTAATACGGCAATAAATCCTTTCAGAGCTTTAATTATATTGATGTCGACACTACAGCAACCGTGTCTCTGTTTTACTGAAACATCTTCGACACATTTTCCAATACACTATAACCATTGCAGTCACAGTTGTCATGTAAAATAACACAGTCGAACTCAGTTATAACGTCATGAAAGGGACTGAATATTTTGTGTCGTTATAAACGAGTTTCCTTATAATCGAGGAGTGTAATGCTATGTTTAACAGTGATGAATTAATTGGTGCCGTAGAAAAGCTGACTCTATAGGAGAGATGTCGTATAAACCGATGTCGTTATAACCGGGTGCGACTGTAGTTATGCATTAATATTTGTATTCAGCCTGTAACGTCTAACTTCAGATATCCGCGTCCTGTAGGATCAATTATTATTGAGTTACTTCACTCCTGAAAAGTACTTCTAGATTTAAATGTTTTACGTTGTCTTAATTGAAACGCGTCTACAAATATGTATAAACAGTACAGTACTTGTGGCATAGCTAACCAACCAACCAACCAACCAACCAACCAACCAACCAACCAACCAACCAACCAACCAACCAACCAACCAACCAACCAACTCCATGGAGCGGAGTCCTCCCTGAGAAGCTAACGGGTCCTCAGCCAGTCAGCGACTCCCCCCGCTTTATGGAGCCCGAAGGTTCATTACCGCATTCACAGGTACCACCCACCTGTCCCTAGCCTGAGCCAGAGCAATCCAGTCCATGTCCCATCCCACTAATTGAAGATAATTTTAATATTATCCCATCTACGCCTAGGTCGTCGAAGAGGTCTTCTTGTGGTATTGCTTTCATGATTTAATTATTTATTCTCTTACGTGTGTATTCTTATTAATGTATTAATAACGGCGCGAAGATAGCTGAAAGAAGCCGAAAAGCAGCCACCGTACTGGTAGAATCAATGTGTTTGAAGGGTTAATGGGGTCTATTGAAAGAAACGTGTATATGGTACTAATATGGAAGTTGTGTCGTCGCCCGCTTTCATTATTCTCTTTGAAAGATTACTGACGAGGGCATGTAGAATAATTCCTGTTGTCGAATCCTCGAGCATTTATTAAACGATCGCAATACCGTGCCATCTTTCAGTGAAAGGCACGAAAGGTAAATGAAAATAAGCAACTATACGACGTATCTGTTTAGTTGCTAAAGTGAAACGAAAAGCGGAAGTCGGTAATTGTAACTAGTCAGGTTGTGATAAACGGTTTTCTGTGTTAAATCGGAGTATAATATTTTCTATATTAACCCCTTAAAGACGAAGCGTATCTGTTTTATATAAGGACTCAGTGCGTACCGCGCTGTAAACACTCTCCACTTCGGTTATAAAAACCAGTCTCTTAATGTTTTATAAGGCAAAAGTTGCGGTTTGTTCTGAGATCCATACAAAACACATAAACGCAATGTGGGCACCACGTAGAATTTTTTAATTTTAAACCTGGTCATATGTAAAGTTACCGCTAGGCTTTAAAAGGTTAAATATACATATCATATTCTAACCATGCATATACATAACGACTGTACTTTATTTGCAATGCCGTGGTAATGTTGCTCCGTACGTCATGGAAAATGTTGAGAAAAATAATCTCTATCATGATCTAAAATGCTGGCAGTTGCTGTTAACAGGCAACAGTTCTGTAGGATCTTGCACCACTCGAAGGGTGGAACTTTGGGTTAGGTTCCTTCCCGGGGAATAGATGTCTGTGTCCAGGTTTGTGTCGTGCTTCGGCCTGCTTCCAGAGGGCTTACGATGGTACTTGTCTTAATTAACCTTTTAAAGCCTAGCGGTAACTTTACGTACCATCAGTTTTAACATTAAAAAATTCTACGTGGTGCCCACATTGCGTTTATGTGTTTTGTACGGATCTCAGAACAAACAGCAACTTTTGTCTTATAAAACATTAAGAGATTGGTTTTTATAACCGAAGTGGAGAGTGTTTACAGCGCGGTACACACTGAGTCCTTATATAAAACAGATACGCTTCGTCTTTAAAGGGTTAAATCAATTCTGTCTTGTGTTCTATAGGACAGTTTCAGAGTCGGTTCTGAGCCAGAGGGAGCCGTGATGGCTGAAGAAGTATAATTGAGTATCCTTTTTTAGCACAAATAGGGCTTCCAGGCTCGACAGTTCGGTGTGTAATTTTAGACAACTAACGAGAGGTGTATCAAACACTGGACCGGGAGGACTAGGGCTCGAGCACATATCGACCCGCGACAGGCAGATACGAGGTAGGGCTGCCTCGGCGGTAGACAGCGCACGGCGTCGGCGTTGTCGTAGTCCATGTTTCCATTCCCGCCCCGACCCTGGGAAACGTCCGCTCAGTTGTCGGAGATGAAGGAGCGGGCCGGCTGCAGTACAGGTGGTGGCAGCCAAACCCCCACAGAGCCGGCACCGGCGACTGTGAGTAATGTGACAGGCGCGTCTCTCGGGGGCATGTCGTTCCTCCAGCGGGCCCGTGGCAAGGTTATCCGCTGGCTAAGGAAATCCTTTCGTCACCAACACCAGCATCAGGTCAGTTCTGAATTGAACATGGTTTTCTTTCCAGTCATTGTCCCGAAAAGAAAACACGAAAAGTTTCATGAACTAAATTAGCATATCATTCGTCGCACATATTTCTAAAATGTTCTCTGTAACAAAGTCCCAGGTGGTATAAATTGATACAAAATTCTAGTTTTTTTCGTTTTGTGTATTTAACGGCCTTTTCGAAAAGTGCTTAACTCAAACGCCGCCGAGTGGAGGATAAAGGTGTAAGGCAAATCATGACGAATATGCAAGGAGCTTTACTTGGTTACCTAGAGGAGGGGTTCGCTGACTTTTTCGCTGGCGTAGGTACCGCTAATCTAAATGTAACAATTCAAATGTACCACCAATGCTTTTGTATTAAGTAAAAAATTTGAAATTGGAAAGGCTGCTGAGACAGAGAGGGGATGAGTTATATAATGGTGCCAGCTGTGCTTATGTCTTACTTGTGTTTTTAAAACTTCTATCGTATTTATGTTTTCGATTTTTACTAACACCGCTTACCAGTAAATAGTAGTTGTCTTACCTGTAGTGGTACGAATACTACAGTTTGAGAAACCACACTGTAGAATGTTTTTTGGGGGACAGAAGAAACTATGAAAATGTCATTCATGATAGACATCACGCGATATGAAAATCGAACCCGTGAACTCATTTTATCCCGACTAGTGTTTTCCACTCGTTAGCGACGCTGTGTTATAGTGTCTTCCAAAGTGTTATGCAGACAACACGAATGCTGCAGTGTTTATCAGTTATGGACTTGTATGGAGTGGATAAAATTTTGCCGTGGTGTGTGCGTGTTAATTCAGAGTACAGTATTAAAGTCTGGCAGACGGTTTGCCTAATCTCCTAATGAATTAATCTGTTTTATGTTACTCATACCGTGCGTATTCTCACAACTAATATATCAACAAAAATATGCATTTGATAAAATGCAATTCAACGTAAGTATAAACTCTTGCAAGTTTCTGTGATGATGGAAACCCGGTGCCGAAACATGTAGGAGTTCAATAATTGTCTTGAATTGTATTTTATCAAAAGCATATGTTGGTTGATGTGCTAATTGAATTAATGTGTATCGCTTGGATTTAACTTCGGCTGTCCTGCGCTTCCAGTATTGTAGTGTGAATGTCTAGACTGCAGAGAGAAATTCTGAAGATTACTTTAAAATCTTTGAAGAATTACTATTTGCAAATAAAATAGTCATACCTTGATTTTAGGATCGTATTATTCTTCTTGAAACCTAATTATGATTGTGGAGGTCGTGAATATAGACAGATTAGTGATAACGTTGATATAACTGATTGCCCACGATATAATTCCATAAAATATCGTTATTTAGTTTCTGGTCCTAGTGGTGAGTTACAGTTACACTTCCTAGAAATACAGGTCACCAAAATATAATGTATTTTTTACATATACCAGTAATTCGTTTCAATTTTTCTAAAGGACTCAGTGGTCCTGCCGTTTCTTCTCCGATGCTGTATGACGCTTGGAAATTTCGTAAACTTTATTAAACAGTTTAACAGAATATTCTGCTTTGTTCTGCGCGAGAAGTTGAAGAACGAAGTAAGTCACTAATTTTCATAGCCGTGACCTAACAAATGTTTTGAAGAGCAAAATAATAAGTGGCCGAGAAATCTGAAAGTATCCGCATACGTTCCGAATTATTTATGCTAGTGGACCCAAAATCCAGGTACAAAATAAGCCAGTGAAGCAGTACCTCCTACATGTTTCGGCCACTCAGGTGGTCATCCTCACGCAGGTATACTATGTGTATAATATACCTTCATACACTTATGTGCATTTGTTAGTTTCGCTACCATGTCTGGTTGTGCACATATCTTCTGCTTTACTCACTGTACTGACACGAATCTTAGACTGTGCTACATTAACCTTTTAAAGCCTAGCGGTAACTTTACGTACGACCAGGTTTAACATTAAAAAATTCTACGTGCTGCCCACATTGCGTTTATGTGTTTTGTACGGATCTCAGAACAAACAGCAACTTTTGCCTTATAAAACATTAAGAAACTGGTTTTTATAACCGAAGTGTAGAGTGTTTACAGCGCGGTACGCACAGAGTCCTTATATAAAACAGATACGCTTCGCCTTTAAGGGATTAATATTTATTTGTTTATTACTGTTTGAAGTAAAATTTTTATGACGGTTAATAAAGTAACAGTTGCCTCCTCTCTGTTTTCTCTGAGATGGGGGCTTGGGTGTAGTTAGACAGCACTGCTTTAAAGAAAGGTATAACGTAACCACTAAATGTCTCCATTAAACAGAGACATATTCCTCGGCTATACAAGACACTGCCCTCTTTTATGGAACCCAAATGCTCAGTACGGCGTTCCCAACAACCCACCTCTTGCCTCTGTCGTAAGTGTGATGAACCCAGTGCAGGTTCTCTCGTCCAGTTTCTTTAATATCCTTTTCAGTGTTATCCTGCTGCCTACGCATAGGCCGTCCAAGTGGCCTCTTTTCTTCAGTTTCCCCACCAAAATTCTGTATGCATTTCTCTTCCTCGCCATGCGTGCAACATACACCGTCCATCTGTTGCTCCTTGGTGTGATCACCTTAATAATGTTCGGCGAGCAGTACAAATCATGAGGCTTCTCGTTGTACAATTTTCTGCAGCTTCCTCTTAATTTTTCCCACCTAGGTCCAAACATTTTTTTCAGCACCCTATTCTCGAACGCCCTCAGTTTTCGTTTCTGCTTTCATGTGAGAAGCAAAGTTTTACACCCATTTAACTCAAAAACCAAAACTATAGTTCTGTATATTTTGATATTTTTACTTTTAGGTGGCAAATGGGACGATAAAAGACTGAGGACAGAACGGTAACAAATATTTTCCGAATATAATCTGTAATGCTGTAAAAGGAGTTATAAAGTTGCCCATGTGCTCTACTACGCCTAAAATGTCAAGACGTAGTGCAGAGTGGAAGCACAATTCCACAAGCTGTAAACCTGGGCAGTAGATATAGCCGAGTGATCAGCTTCACGCTTCAGTCACTTTACCCCCGCGGAAATAATTGCCGGTGTGCGCTGGATGTACGAGGTTTTATGTGCCCGAGAGTCTGTTTGCTCATAGTGGCAGAGAGAACAACCTTCATCCTACAGGGAATGGAATCATGTCCGTTCAGCCCGCAGCCCAGTTTTTGCACTGGTTCGCCTGTAGCAGATCCCGGAATCTAGAAATACCCACTAGACCGGTATTGCTATTCTTCTTTTCCTTATTTTTGTGTTTTTCTCCACTGTTCTCTTTTATTTCATTCATCATCTAGTGTTTCTTATTCTTTCACTTTCTTTCTTCCTTCTTTCTTTCTTTCTTTCTTTCCTTCCTTCCTTCTTTCCTTCTTTCCTTGCTTTCTTTCTTTCTTTCTTTCCTTCTTTCCTTGCTTTCTTTCTTTCTTTCTTTCTTTCTTTCTTTCTTTCTTTCTTTCTTTCTTTCTTTCTTTCTTTCTGCTATTTATGTAACTCGCTTGGTCTTTCAGTCGCAGTTGATGCTAGTTCAAATTTAGTCTCCGTTAAAAAGGGCCACAAAACCCGCTTCAGAATACGCGGGAAAGTACAAAGTGTATCATATCGATATTTAAGCTGGCGCGTTCTTTGCGAGCTGCCGACGTACGTAATGCACCTGGACTAGCGCTGTCAGTACGAGCAATTCCTGCTGAAGGTGCCGCCGCTTCTGTGTTGCTGTCCAAATGATAATGCAGCCGTTTCTTCAGCATCTGTGGTCAGTTCAGTGGCGTCATTGTCCATAAACTCAGCCACCACCCGGCCTTCTGTTCGAATTTGTGGACTGTGAAGTTCACTTCCCCATTTCCTCGGTAATTTGCCCGTGTATGCCTTATGGTGTGCAACTGTTCAGTTGTCATTCTGGTAGTAGTTCGCGTGCTGTCTCTCTCTCTCTCTGTCTCTCTCTCACACGCTTAATTAGAGTCCACGTTGTAACCTGTATACAGACATCAGGCGTATTATTGAGCAAATGAGACGAGGGTTAAAGCAGTTAATGTGAGGGGAATATCGGTGCAGCACGCTCCATCTGAGTCGAAACGAGTGACACATGGAGACATGTAGCATGTTTTGATGTGCTGTTTACACGACATGAATAATGTTAATGTGGAATGGGAGTGTAGTTTCTGTCCATCCAAGTACCCACACATTTTATCTCCTAAAATTACAAAATTACAGGACAGATTTCTGTTAAACTTTGTACTGTGGGCTCTACACACAAATTATATGTTCAGTTTGATTATAGGCTTATTAGATAAATCTTCGTATACTTAACTTAAATATGATACTATGATACTTAACAACCTGGACATTGACTTGAACATATAAACGCCTTCTGAGATCTCAAAGGCTTTATCCATCCATTCATAAGCCATGTTCTTTTACATAGGCCTGATGATGGTCCGTTCGGACCGAAACATGTAGCCTAATTTACAACAAGTTAATAATACATTATACAAGTTGTGAAGACTGTTGTTCTCATTTCACATTGTATCATTTCACATTATTAAATAAAATTCGTTCAATTGCCTTGTAGTGTGTGTGTGGCCATTAGGCTTTCAAAGCCTAGCGGTAACTTTACGTACCACCAGGTTTAACATTAAAAAATTCTACGTGGTGCCCACATTGCGTTTATGTGTTTTGTACGGATCTCAGAACAAACAGCAACTTTTGCCTTATAAAACATTAAGAGACTGGTTTTGTATAACCGAGGTGGAGAGTGTTTACAGCGCGGTACGCACTGAGTCCTTATATAAAAACAGATACGCTTCGTCTTTAAAGTGTTAATTTTACAACTTTCATTCAACATCGCAGTTTGACACGATACGAATTTACTTTTGCCCTTACCGTTTCTGTGTAACTTCCACATTACACTGAGCTCAACTGGAATGTTATTAGTGTTGTAAGCAGACGCACTGTCGTACAGAGAGCTGCTGCCTGACAAAACAGATCGCGTGAAAATGCGTGCGAGATTCTTATTTTATGCATTTACCGTTTCGATGTACGTGTTACTGAATAATAAGGCACACTTTATGATTAATTTGACATCAGTGAAGAAAGAGTGTTTACTGCAGGCACGTAGGGTCTCGCCCAATTTGTCTTTCGCCCTTTACCTGCCTTATTCCTCCGACCCGTAGTTAAAGGCCTGTTATTAATTCTTGTCATGTCACACTACTCCCACAACTTTATCATCTCTTGGTTTGAATCTGCTGTATTTACGTTACACTAGTTCCTCTATCTAGGAGTGCGAACGGCTTGCTTCCGAAAGCCTGGTCGTAAAGCTGATGTTAGTAATTTAGCAGTTTTCACGATAACATACAGTCCTTCTGTAACCTCTGGGGGACTCATACTTATTGTTACAGTCACTAAGCTGGGAGTGGCTCAGACTACCATATTCTCTACACATAAATTTGACCTACATTACCAAAGAAACTGATACAACAAAACAAACAGTAGTAGTAGTAGTAGTAGTAGTAGTAGTAGTAGTGGTAGTAGTAGTAATGGTGGTGGTGGAGGTGGTGGTTGTAGTAGTGGTGGAGGTGGTGGTAGTAGTAGTAGTAGGCGTGGTGGTGGTGGAGGTGGTGGTAGTAATTGTGGTGGTGGTAGTAGTGTGGTAGTAATGGCGGTGGTGGTGGTAGTAATGGCGGCGGTGGTAGTAGTAGTAATGGTGGTGGTTGTGGTAGTAATGGTGGTGGTGGTTGTGGTGGTAGTAGTGGTGGTGGTGGTTGTGGTGGTAGTAATGGTGGTGGTGGTGGTGGTAGTAATGGTGGTGGTGGTAGTAATGGTGGTAGTAGTAGTAGTAGTAATGGCGATAGTAATGGTCGTGGTAGTAATGGTAGTGGTGGTGGTAGTAATGGTGGTGGTGGTAGTAGTAGTAATGGCGGTAGTAGTAGTAATGGTGGTAGTAATGGTGGTGGTAGTGGTGGCGGTAGTAGTAGTAATGGTGGTAGTGGTAATTGTGGTAATGTGGTGGTAGTAATGGTGGTGGTTGTGGTAGTAATGGTGATAGTAGTAGTTGTAATGGTGGTAGTAGTTGTCTTTAACAGTAATTATTCGAAGTAAAATGTGTCGCAAGGCGAATGATGTGGAGCTATATAAAATGCTTCTGTGTGTAACTCGTTGTTTTCTTATAGTTATGTTGTGTAGCTGTAAGCAAGTTATTTTGTGTAGAATCGTGTCTGCGGTTTGCTCGCATTTCGGATATTAGTAGGTAGAGGAATGGGTGTGTTCTTAATGACGGTATCTTGCCGAAAATGCGTCAGTACGCCAATACGTTTGTTACCAACAAATTACACTTGGCCATGAATAGAGACACACTCCTGCATGTTTCCATTGTTACTTACAGCCGCCTTCAGGAAGCACCAGTATGTAATAAAGGACATATACAGCGTTTACACAGCTTTATCAGCTGTAAATAATAAAATACACAATGAATTGTGTATTCTACCATTTACAATTGAAACAACTGTGTGCTAACGCTGTGTAGTCTTCAGTATATATCGATGCTCCCTGAAGATCGTTATATATAGTAGCAGAAACATGTAGAAGTGTGTCTGTAGTCACGTACAGTTGCACTTTTGTAACAAACGTGTATATATCTATCGATGGCACTGAAGATGTACAATATTAGTTTTGCGTTAGTGCAGTTATTTCGCATCTTGTTTCACGACACTGTATGAGTGCAGAAGTGATTAATGTCCATTAAAGTAAAGAGCGGTGTACTGGAAAGTGCTAGAAATAACTACTGTTGCGTATTCCACGGCGCTGTCTGTAAGCTGGCTTTGAAGTGTAAGGCAAAGCTGTTTCTCTACACTCCGCAAGGGCATGTAGGGGAGTGGAGGCATGGCTCTACCCATTCTTAATTTCGGACGTAGATTGAGGTGAGTAGGTCACCCTCACGCTGCGGTCGCTTTACACCCAGTGCCCTTTGTTAGGAGGCTGATTGGGCGCTAGAGTCGGCTGGGACGATATGGAGAAGAGAAAACTCGGGAAGACAAAGAGAACCTGCTAAAAAATATGCTATGTTAGATACTCGAACCAAGTATTTCAGACACTGTGTCTGTGGAAATAATTTCTCACTAATTTTTGAAGATTCTGCTTCTTTTCCGTATCACATTTAACCTTTTAAAGCCTAGCGGTAACTTTACGCACCACCAGGTTTAAACATTAAAAAATTCTACGTGGTGGCCACATTGCGTTTATGTGTTTTGTACGGATCTCAGAACAAACAGCAACTTTTGTCTTATAAAACATTAAGAAACCGGTTTTTATAACCGAAGTGGAGAGTGTTTACAGCGCGGTACGCACCGAGTCCTTATATAAAACAGACACGCATCGTCTTTAAAGGGTTAAAGGTACTGAATGCCTATGTTGTAAGCCTGCATGGCAGTGTATGGCTTTCATCTTTCAGTATTACATAAGGAATTTGTCCTTTAAATCTTTATTCTTATGTAAGTATTAGATATTATCCTTGCAGATAAAATGGAAGATAGAGGAGCTGGCGTGCTGTGAGCATTGTTTTGCACGATTGTCATGTGCCTTATGATCTCGCAGTTGTCCCGCCACTTAACGCTTTGTTATTTCAAAGTGATGGTCAAAGGTTAATGGGCATGTAATTTAACAGTACATCATTTGTTTTCCTCAAAAGCAGTTCGGTGACAGTTCTGTGTTCTAATTTGCTGTAGGGGTGGACAAATAATATCGTGATGCAGCTTTGGGAGAGATATTAACCTTAAAAGATATATTATAAAACAACGGGTCTTTTGCGAACGGGCATTCGGGTGAAAGAGACGGATCTTACAGCCATCAAGTCGGGCTGACATATAACGCAGAAACGCCGGTTCTTGTCCAGTCCCGAAATGACGCAACTACACTGGGCATGGTTAATACTTTGATGGGTGACGGCTGGAGGACGCCACATGTTGTTGAGTTAATTAATATCGTTGGGGCGATTAAAGCCGGAGTAAAGAGATTGACAGGGATGTAAATGGCGTAAATGAAGATTGCACACAGTGTCATTTGAGGTGTCTGTTCTTCTGGGATGTGACGCCATGTCGCAGGGTATTTGGCTTCCGGCGTTTCGAGACAGATTTGGCTACCGACATTTCGAGACAGCATAGTGGTGCCATATTAAAGGGCCTGAAGGTGCACGAACGCCGAGGAGCGGGTGGATACGTGCAGACATAGGGATGGTGCAACACGTGACTGGCAAAGTGGAAAAGTTGCGGGGTCTGATCAAGGCGGGCACAGCAAGCGGCACAAGGGTAGGAGAAATAATAGGAGTGCAGCCAACATCAGCCGGACGGGTTGCATCTTCAGGGGTCAAGGTTGTCCCGAAACGTGTGGTAACAAACTGCCATGAAATCCCATAAGAGCGCAGTTCTCTTGTTTGTGTTTGTTTCATGTGCGTCGTGTTTATTTTCCTTTCTTATTTGTGTTTGTGTGTTGTGCTGTTTGTGTTTGTTTCACGTGTGTCATGTTTATTTTCCTTTCTTATTTGTGTTTGTGTGTTGTGCTGTTTGTGTTTGTTTAATGTGTGTCATGTTTATTTTCCTTTCTTATTTGTGTTTGTGTGTTGTGCTGTTTGTGTTTGTTTCATGTGTGTTATGTTTATTTTCCTTTCTTATTTGTGTTTGTGTGTTGTGCTGTTTGTGTTTGTTTCATGTGTGTCATGTTTATTTTGCTTTCCTATTTGTGTTTGTGTGTTGTGCTGTTTGTGTTTGTTTCATGTGTGTCATGTTTATTTTCCTTTCTTATTTGTGTTTGTGTGTTGTGCTGTTTGTGTTTGTTTCATGTGTGTCATGTTTATTTTCCTTTCTTATTTGTGTTTGTGTGTTGTGCTGGTTGTGTTTGTTTCATGTGTGTCATGTTTATTTTCCTTTCTTATTTGTGTTTGTGTGTTGTGCTGTTTGTGTTTGTTTCATGTGTGTCATGTTTATTTTCCTTTCTTATTTGTGTTTGTTTGTTGTGCTGTTTGTGTTATTCGTCACTTGGCTCTTGACTCAGCACATTAGTAAGCAAGAATTGAATTGAGTTGAATTGAATTATTATATGTTTTTGTTTGTTGAATTGAATTATTGTATGTTTTTGTTTGTTGTCTCCTTGTACTTCTGCTGTATTTGTAATTGACCATTAGTCTCTTGAATCAACACGTATAATTATTTGAATTAAATTGTTAGTGATCTATTCTTCAGCTACATGACAGCTAGCATATTCCACTGAGGGAAGGACTGCGGTGCTAGGTGACTGAGGAAGACAAAGCAACAGGCACAGTGGTGTTTATTTCCCGCGTCATGTCCGTGGGTTATGGTGACCACGTTCGTTTATCTCCATTGCGTATGGGCAGTATTTTCCCGGGATTGAAACGGCCGGAGCGTTAGGCGGACCAGTCAGTTTAAGTGCTGAGGCCTAGGATGTTTGACGTTTCTCATTGCTGTTTGTTTTTCTTAACGTTTAGTGTTTATATTCGTTCAGAATTCATGTTACATCAGTTCGAACACGCCGTACTCATGCGGCAACTTCTTCGTCACGACTGTAAGGTGGGAATGCCTATCTTCAGGCTGTTCAGGCTCTTGACACGTGCCGATCCGTTGCAGTTCTACACGGCTAGTTCTATTCTTCGTCTTCATACTCAGTTTTCTGAAGCATTTGTTTACGTTTTTGTCAGTGCTGTTAAAAGCGGAAGGCTGTTGTGATGCTATTCACGCACTTATTGGTGATATTGTTGCAATGTAAGCAGTGTGTATGACATATGTCGCAGCGCTTTTTCAAAGTACCGAATAGTCTTTAATCAAATATTTACGCGGATTCAAGAAATCTGCACAGCTTAAGACGTTCATGGCTTTAAGTTTTATACTCTATGTACCGGCATGTTCAGATCCATCTTCGGGCATGTATTGTGTTAGTTATGGTAGGCACATTGACGTCAACCGATCTCCTTTCACATATGTGGTGCGACAAAGCCTATTTTCAAAACAGCAGTTTATTAAGGAAATAGTATCTACACATGTCCCCCTGTTCAATTGTACGAGTAGTTTCCGTCGCAGGCCACACATCGCTCTGTATCTTCCTTCCAGGCCTCGATGCATCATCCAAAGTGATTTGGTAACAGCGCGTTGAGTAAATCTGACTTCTTCTTCATATGTAGCACTTAAATTGGAGGTTCCGATGGCAGTTCTAACCAGTTTTAAGTTTTCTAGTTGCTCACTTTTTTTTAACGAGCGTGATCGGGGAGAGTTAAAGAATGTTCATAAAGAAATTCATTACTCTAAATTACTTCAACATAACGGTGCGTGGTTTAGTACGCGACGGCGAGAAGTTTCAGAGATGAATATTGTACCTTTTTTTGATGATAATGGTGAAGGTTAAGAGCTGTGCGCGCAGTCATGTTATTTAATAGCCACTCGTAATATTACTGCATGTGTAAAAGGTTAATTCACAAAGGGGTTTACTTTGGAATGAGTCTTACAACGATGTCATTTGCTGACGTTCTACAATGTCGGTGATCGAATATCGGTGAATGACGATTTGGAAAGGCTGTGGAAGATGGCGATCGCAACCTGGTCTGGATACCGTCCCGGTAATTTACTGGACGACGCTAAGAAAATTACGATGAACCTTAATCAGCAATTGTGAAGTTGGAAGAATCTATTTGTGGATTATCATCCTCTTCTTTATACAAATAATAATCTCAAAGTATTTTTGAGACTGTATTCTCAGTTTATATGTATTTTATTCAATATTAAGAATTGGGAAAAAAATTTAATAATTAGGTAAAGTTCACCCTAGAACAGGCCGTGATGGTCCAGAAGGGGAGTAGATATATAGCCCTACTCCTCCTTCAACCTCGGCCGTAGACGGGGTGGATGGTCCAGGCTTCGCTCCAGCCGCTGTGTCCTTGGGAAAGACCCGCCGCCCACTGTACAGAAGGCTGGTCTGGACTGGTGCGGAAAATCTTCCCTCCACCGGGGTTAAATCCCCGGACCGTCCAGCCCGTAGCAAGTCGCTATACCGAATACGCTATCCGGGCCCTCTTAATTGTTTATTAGACCTAATCAAAAGTCTGATGGGCAAGTAGAAACTTTAAAAACAACACGAGGTCTGTGGAATAAATAGGGTCCTTGGTGGCTAGCAGGTGGGGAGCCAGAGACTGAAGGCGTCCTACTGACGACAGAGAGGCCCGCATGCGGCATGTTACTGTGCATGAGTAACTTCCTGTTCTTGATCAACAGAGATTATGAAGGAAGTGTTTTTCTATGCCATGATGTCTGGACCTCATTATAAGTTTCTTAACTTTAACAAGAAATCGTAGTTGCTCCCGCGATCTTCCGACACCCTCAGTAACTTTTGTTTACACACAGGAACGTTAGTTATTGCTTAACGTTGAGACGCAGCAGCCTTGCAGTCCAGTTCATCCTGCACGGTGGCGTCATTTCTCTTTTTGTCCGGCAGAACCTAATGTTATTATTTTATGCCTTTCTCTTCCATGGTTTTGTTCCCATGATGCTGTTTTGATTGTGTACGGATATTAAGCAGTGAGAGAAATCCACAGGTGTTTGTACTCTGTATGCCTTGGTACGCCCACAGCGCACAGTTTTGTGCGTTACGAATTATTTCTCGTTGTCTGACATTGTATATCACCAGGTAAGTATGCTGAGCCTGTATGCGGACCGTTATAACGTTAATGAAGTTGCGCGTGTCATTTACCCGGCTTTCATTTCTTAAAGGGGAGAAACTGAGTTTGAGATGCGTGCGTGCGCGCGCTCGCGCCCACTTTCGGCTGTTGGATCAGTCGACCAGTTTTCACGAGACTTGGTGTGAATATTCTGCTACTGGGCGTTATCCCAGCCTCATAATCCCGAATTTCCAAACGAACTAGCTTCATGGAACAGAGTCCTTCTTGAGAAGCTAGTAGTTCCTTAGCTAGTCACGAAATTCCCCGCATTGCATGGCATTCGAATGTTTATCACCGTGCTCACAACAGCCCGCCACTTGCCTCTATCCTGAATCAGTCTGCGGTCTCCCAACTGATGTCCTTAAGAGCCATGTTAATAGTATCCTTCCACCTATGCCTAGGTTTTCCAAGTTGTCTTTTTCTCTCAGGTTTTCCTGCCAGAACCGTGCACTTAATGGTAATACGACTGGGACCAGTGAACGTGTCTAACAGGGAGCGAAACTGTCCGCATTTCATATTGTGGCATGAAGTTGTATACCCCCATTTTAAGATCTTCGAACGATCTGAAGCGATTGTTTAATATTTTTAAGCCAGGAGTTCGCCTGAATTATGTTCAGACATTTAATTCATACTTCACATGAAACACACTAGTTTTCTCTTACGAAGACAAGTCGGTCAGTTTAGGGAAATAGTTCCTCTTTATCCGAAGAATCGTGTGAAATCACCGCACTCACTTTGTGACAAAATGGGGAGTTACTTGTAAGTTATAGCGGGTGGCACCTGTAGTAAAACAATTTGCTATAAACAGTTAAGGTGTTTTTTCATAGAATGGAGAACATGGCCGCTGCGTGGAAGTACATCTGCCCTCAAGTCTGGTAGATTTAACTATTGGAATATTAGAGACACAAATATGCAGTTTTGTGTGAAGACAGCTCGTGAACATACCTACAGTCTTTGAACGAAGTGTTTGTTTTATAATTTAGCGATTACAAACGTGGCTACTATCCGGAATTTTTAGGCTGTTTAACATGTTGCTGCTGCTTCTGATATTCCTCTGTAACGCATCTACATACTCAAGCAACAAAATGAATTTTTAAACTGCAGTACAGGTTGAATATCCCTTATCCGAAATTCCGAAGTCCGAAAACCTCCAAAATCCGAACCTTTTGCGCGCCGACATGAACACAGTGCTGCACAGATGTAGATTCTTGTAAACAAATTCAGTGCTTAGTCTGAGGTTGTAATTAAACTCAGTTTGTTCTTGTACCCTAAATAAAGCCTGTATATTCATAAGCTCTGTGTGAAACATAAATGGATTTCGCATTAGGTTTGGTTCCCATCCCCAAGCAATCTCTTTATAGTATGCAAGTATTCCAAAATTCCAAAAAAATCCGAAATCCGAGACACATCCGGTCCCAAGAATTTTGGATAAGGGATGCTGAACCTGTACGTTTCTTTTATCGGTGTTCTGAACACCGCAGCTGTTGCCGTATATCAAAGCGGATGCATGCTGTCTATGTGAGAAAGCTACGGCTTTCGGTGCGGCGATAAAGGAGGGCCATGTAGGATTCGCACGGTACTCTAATCCGTAAAATAAATACAGTGTTATTTATTTGTAGTTCATTTCACGACACTGCGAATAACTGCGACTGTAGGGCAGCGAATGGTAGGATGACAGCGAACAACGAACTGGAAGGGATTTTAAAGAAAGTGGCCGTGGCCGAATTTAAGTAGATCTTGACGTTGAGTGACAGGACAACCGGTGCCCCGCCCGTTATTCCAAGGGGGTAGCCCAGAATACAGGTCACATAACTACCAAGCTTACAAATTTTACAACACTGAACAACACAAGATCAGTACGAGTGACGTCAGTGCAGATGGAACGTGAGCTTTCTTGGTTGGTTATTTAGTGACGCTGTCAGTAGCTGAACTGTGGGGCCGAGTTGTTATTTAGTGACGCTGTCAGTAGCTGAACTGTGGGGCGGAGTTGTTATTTAGTGACGCTGTCAGTAGCTGAACTGTGGGGCGGAGTTGTTATTTAGTGTCGCTGTCAGTAGCTGAACTGTGGGGCGGAGTTGTTATTTAGTGGCGCTGTCAGTAGCTGAACTGTGGGGCGGAGTTGTTATTTAGTGACGGTGTCAGTAGCTGAACTGTGGGGCGGAGTTGTTATTTAGTGACGCTGTCAGTAGCTGAACTGTGGGGCGGAGTTATTATTTAGTGACGCTGTCAGTAGCTGATCTGTGGGGCTGAGTTGTTATTTAGTGGCGCTGTCAGTAGCTGAACTGTGGGGCGGAGTTGTTATTTAGTGACGCTGTCAGTAGCTGAGCTGTGGGGCGGAGTTGTTATTTTAATTAATTAATTAATTATTTATTTAACGATGCTGTTGGTAACTCGGATTATGTAGTGCCGGATAGTAATGTGGTTAATGAATGGTGAACTGGAATGGATGTGTTAGGAAGAGGTCGTGTCCTGTTTCACAATATTATATCAGCATTCGTCTGGAGAGACTCAGAAAAACAGCGAAAATACTTATTCAGGGTAGGCGGTGTCTTGGTCGAAATTTGACCCAGGTACTTCCCGAAAGCAACTCAGAAGTGTTCCACCCTCCCCCGCGAGCCAGATATTTCCGTGTTCTGAGTTCTGCGCGGGACGCCTTGTTTAACCCTCAGACCAGTCTTCCGTAATTTTCGATCCTGAAACTGACGGAATGGACGGGGAATCCGAAACTTACATACGCCTATAAATATGCTCTTGTATTTATTTTTAGCAGTGTAGTCGGTGTAATGACGAAGAGTACGGGTTTGGACGATGCGGGCTTCGAATCCCGGCACGGACAAGAGATTCTTTTTTCAAAAACCGTCTGTACCGGCTGTTGGGTCCACCCAGCCTCCTATTCAGTTGGTGCCGGGATTATTTCCCGGGGGTTTGACCACTCACAGCCGGTCTAATGCTGAGGTTAAGAATGAGCAGAAGTCTCCACTTGCCTTGTATGACTTCAAGGCATGCACAGGGACAACTTCATCTTCTTTGCTATAGTTGTACGAGTAAATGTTGATAAAGTGCCTTATTGGGAACATGCTAACAGCGCAGGCTTCACTGGATGTGGAGATTAGAAATGGGGGTATGACCCAGTGTTGATGGGCACAGGGTTACCCATGTCTCGGAGGGAACTTTTAGTCCCCATCTTCAGGTTAATCCAAGTCCAAAGAGATTTTGATTACCCTGACGATGGAGGAAACAAGTGCCACCGAAACGCATGTCAGTAATTAGCAGTGAACACAGCGTCATATCCATTAAGACTGATGTTCGTCTACAGCGTCTTGAAAATGCAAATCACATATTGAGTGGGGTTTGTTTTTTTGCAGGTCGTATTCTTTCTATTCCTGCCGAAGTCTACCGGAGAGCCCCTTGTGTCCGTAGTGTTTTAAGTGTCTGTTTCGGCATATCAGAACAAGAATTTCATATTTCAATCCTGGATTACCTCGCTTTTCCCATAAACGTATTGCCGGTTTGTGACAGAGTGGAATTATTGATTTTAATCTGACTGCTGACACGTCCGAAATAAAACCTATAATTAACCACTCCTCACGTTTGAATTATCCGACACATAAATGCCACATGAATACGTCGTATACCGCATAGTTCGTACTCGGGCGGAGGTGGGGGTCGCCGAGTTTAATTTTCGAGCTGAAACCCTGTTACTCTGACATTCTTAGCAAATAGGATACTCTGCCGCCTCACACAACGTATCCACATATTAACCTTTTAAAGACGAAGCGTATCTGTTTTATATAAGGACTCAGTGCGTACCGCGCTGTAAACACTCTCCACGTCGGTTATAAAAACCAATCTCTTAATGTTTTATAAGGCAAAAGTTGCTGTTTGTTCTGAGATCCGTACAAAACACATAAACGCAATGTGGGCACCACGTAGAATTTTTTAATGTTAAACCTGGCGGTACGTAAAGTTACCGCTAGGCTTTAAAAGGTTAAAACATAAGAATCACGAATTACACACCGCCCTAGGTCACAGTAATGTGCTAGTTTGTACCTGACTAAAAGTGTATTTCGTAATTCTTAAAAATAATTGCATATTTGTTATAAGGGAACATTTCATCCTGCTGCTGCAGGTCGATGGCCATGGAATGGAGACAGGCCCTGGTTTGGATGAGGAGATGGAGAAGGTGTTTGCACTGGCAGAGGAGGACCGCTTTGATGTCGCAAGGTTTGCAGCATCTCCCGACTCCAACACCAGCAAGCGCAGCTTTAACGAAAAGGATTACAGCTGTAAGCAGTATTAGTATATTTGTATTTCATTTAGGCTTTAAAACCTTCTCCATGATGCAGTGTTCAACAGGCATACTAATCACCTTTAACCTTTAAATTAAAATAAATACACGATTCAAATTACAACATCCTATAGGAATGCAAATTACTTATGTGAACTGGAGATTTGTATTATAATTGGCAAAAACTGTGGGGAGAGAAAATGTCAGTACTGAGATTTATTACACATTTGTTTATTTTTTGACAAAAATCAAGTAATCAAGCAAGTAAACAAATTGTAAAAGGAAAGCCATGAAAACTATCAGTCAGGAGAGTCAGTGTTCTGGCCAACATTGGAACTGGGCACCTCCCAGTGCCAGTAGGAGATGTTACTACCTGCGCTAACTTGCTTGGTAAATGAGAGTGAACATGTATGTCTCCTGTTGTTTGGAAGTGTATATTTGAGACTGAAACGTTTGTTTTACATAGTATTTTAAAATGAGGGCCATGGGGAAGTGATGTTTTGGTCACTTGAGTTTAAATTTGCCCAGAAATAAGTGGCCACAGTAAAGTTTTGCTCCAGTATATGAATGGTGACAAAATGGTTAGATGCTGTTCACAAACGTCCAAAAACGAATGTCACGTTCAACTCAGTTCAATTTGTGTGTGTGCGTGTAATGATTGATGATTGGATACATGTTTTTTTAGCTTTATTATGAGAAAAATTCTTCTTCATTGTAATTCAGAATCAAAAATTTGTAAGCATTCTGTTTGTTAGACATTTTGAAGTGATGTACTGTATTTTTTTCCTGACTTCCAAATCAGTGCACTTGATTTGTGGTCATCTATATTTAGCAGTGTGGTATGGCCAGTGTGTATCATGTTCACATGTTAGTGTAGAGTGTCACTCCATGGTGTCATTCAACAGACTGCTCGGAATTATCAGCGTGTAACCTGAGTCTGTACTTATCAATGGTTACTTGCCAGTGGAATCCCTGTAGTGGCGTTTCAGATGTTTAGTGTTATATATATACTCTTCTGCTCCTCACAGACCATACTGATACAGTGGTGCGTTTCTGCATTGGATATGTATATCTGTGGAAGATGATAGTGCAAAGTATGTCCACTAGTGTTCCTTGCAAATAATATTTTAAGTAATTGAAAATTGTGATAACCTTTAAATAAACTAGCCTTCAGAATTTTAAGGAGCAGTCATTACGTTTAGGAAACTGAATGGCTATGTTAATATAATAAAATATAACTTCTTTTTTTGACAAAAATGTGATTTTTGTGATGGATTGTTACATGCCAACATAAAGAAACGTAAGTGGTCTTTGCTGTTCACAGTGGAACAGAAATACTGTCTTGTGGGCCATCTTGATACTCACAAAATGCTTGCCAGTATTGTTATTCTTGTTATCTGCCAGTGCACCACTAACAGCTCTGCAGCTTACTGCCAAGCATCCTGACTTATTTATGTTTAGATATGATTAACTAAAAGTTGTGCCTGGATGTGACTGATGTGTTGTGTTCGCAGTCCATCGCAAGAAGAGTTACCCTCACATGCACGTGCCCCTTAAATCACTTTACTCACGGAGCATAAGAAGGAGAGAAGTCACATCCCCACGTGTGTCAGAATCAGAGAGCATAGAAGGAGGAGCTTCCATTGAGGTGATTTTTTTAAACTTCGTTATTGTTGTTGTTGTTGTTGTTGGTGGTGGTGGTGGTGGTGGTGGTGGTGGTGGTGGTGGTGGTGGTGGTGGTGGTGGTGGTGTTGTTGTTGTTATTATTATTATTATTATTATTATTATTATTAGCTATCTTTTTTATTTTTACTGCAGTGTTTCAGAGTATTCAAGTCTTGTGGGATGTGATGCCATGTCGCTGGGCGAACATTTGCTGATATTTGAAAGGACTGTATTGCCTTCACCTTCAGAGTAAAGCAGTCCTGACGGCGCTATAATCCTTTGAAATGTCGGTAACTAGTTACCAGTTGACATGGTGTCACGTACCAAACAACTTGAATCTTTAGTCCTGTGTGGTTTGTTGCTGTTAGTGTTCTGAGGCCTGACCCGTACCTGGTGTAATAAAGCAGTGAGTTTCTTTGGAAAGTGTGAAGGGGGCCCACTCATGTGGACAGCGTGACTTCATTGATGTAGTGTCCAGAACTTAGTCTTTTTCAGTGGTTTGCCTTAGTGGCAGGAGGAGCATGCTTCCACGTGGAAGCCTTTCTCTGCGATGAAAGCACCATTTCCCCCCCAAAACGAAATTTTATTTTTGATTTTAAGGTTACCCTTTCTTCTTCCCAAAAATCCGTCACAAAACGAACGTGGTGATCAAGCTGGATTATTTACGAATATTACAGACCGTTGTTGCCACGTATTCAGTATTAATTATGCTTTTAAATTTTATTTTCAGTTTTGATATTATTGCATATCACATTGAGTACGTACACATATGACTGTATTAATTTGTCATTAATATCAACATTATTCATCATATTATAACTATATATATATATATATATAACTTTTTCCCCATGGCAGTGATGCTTCGCCTGACCAGTTACACTACTGTGTAGATGATGTTAATGAATTGAAATTTCCTATGTAGCAACTGGTCTCAGGTTACAGCATTTGTAGGGAATGTAATGATAAGGGGTTTGACATATGGATAGCAATAACAACAAAATGTAAAATTCCTGAACATATCTAAAATGTGCCCTGAAATTTCGGGTTCTGACAGTTTTTTTTTAAGAATTCGCGTTGCCTTTTTCATGGTTGTAATAAACCACTCACAGCTATTGTAAGTGATGTATTCCGAAGGTTTGTCAGTACGTTTATGGCATGTATTCTGTGTTGTGGTTTGAAACACCGAGTCAGTGATAATTAATGCAGATGCTGAAACTCTGTGAAGAATATTATGGAGTCAGTATAAAATCTGTTTGAAGAGATCAGCTGATTTCCAGTAGAATATTTATTCTTATGAAATCGGGATGTATTGTATCTCACTTGAGGCTGTTTTATCACTGCTGGTATCAGTTTTTTATTACATTACTTTTAGCTCGTTGAAGGGTCTATCTAAGTTGTAAAATATCATAATGTATTTCAGGCAAATGAGTCCAGGAAATTGTCACAGACCGGAACTGACTCTGACACTGGCTGGAGCCCCCCACCCATGCCCCTTCATCCCACAATCAACGAAGACAACTCGACTAGGTATTAGAAGACTCGACATTGGTTGATAGAAATAAGGAGATAAGCGAAAAATTTCTATTTCTACCTCAGGAGCATATCAATTCCATAATTAGTATGGGAATTTTTAGTTATAGGAGCATCATGTGTGTAATTCATCAATTGGAATGTTATTCATTCCATAAAGTATAGTTACTATGTATGTTGTGACAGTGACAAAGAGAACAACCGTATCTTACATGACAGATAGGCCCCACTATGCTTGTAAATGTACAAAATCTAAAATATTTATGGGCAAGACAACAGGGGTTGGATTCCCAGCAGGAGCAAGGATTGCCTCTTTGCCACCATGCTCTCATTGTCATTTAATGCCAAGATAAGAATATGTGGATCTGTATCTGCACCCCATGTGTATTTTCGTAGTATGGTTCTGAGTTAATTATGTAATTAATTATTCACTCATTCATCCATCCATTCATTCATTCATTCATTCAGTCACTCACCCCTTCCCTATTCAGTCATTCACTCAGTAATTTATTCAGCCACTCAATTCATTGACTAATTCGCCCATTCACTAACATTCACTCCATCACCTACTCACTCACTCACTCACTCACTCACTCACTCACTCACTCGCTTGCTTGCTCGCTCGCTCGCTTGGTAGTTTGGTGGATAGGTACCAATGTTATGGAGGAACCTGCGACCTTCTCCTTCAGCATATTGATGGAAGCAGCACGTTTCTTTGAAACACCAGTACCCATCTACCAAACTACGATATTATATTACAGATGATTATAGCCCTTTCCATTATGTGCCATAGGAGAGGTGCAGGAAATTATTTGGTCACAGTTGACAGATGGTGATACTGTTATTTGTAAGAAACATTGCCTGCAGTTGTAGATAGTTGCATAGGGTGTATTTGAAGGACTTAGTACAGTGAAATTAGTGTTAAAATCCAGATGGAAGTTGGGAAGGCAATGCAGTAATAAATATTTTAATGCTTAGACTCCACCACAGCTAGTAACTGTTCCTCATATTCTCAGGTCAATACAATCAGGTACTGCAACTCCTGAGGAAGAAGAAAAAGAGGAACATGTTCTTAGTAGTGAGTCTGAACCTCAGGTGTCCGAGAGGGCAGTTGCACAGAGTGAGAGTCCTGTATTTGGTTCACCATCCGATACATCTCGAAGGGTCAAGTTCCAGATTGGTATGGTTTCTGGTGTGTTCTCTTAGACGTATGAATATTTATTAGCTGTCCTTTTCTTATGACCCAAAGAGAAATAAAATATCGTAGCGTTAAACCTGCAAGTTGGCTTCCTTCTCTTTTGGACAAAATTGTGATGTATGTTAAAAGGTTTTTCTTGCAAGCTTGTGCAAATGTGTTTTCATGCATGGTGAAAGTAAAAGTATATGTGAAATGTTGAATGGAAGCATTATTTGAGGTTCTTACACCAGTGCTGCTGAGGATTCAGGTATTCAGAGATATGATACTGTCATTGAGTGTCAGGATCCTGATGTTTCGAAGGATTGTGGCATGTTCATATGCAGGAAACACTGTCGAAGATGAAGGTCAGGAACCACATGCCCAAAGACACAGCATCACATTCCAGAAGACCTGAATCCTAACGAAGAGAAGGTTGGATCCAGATATTAACAGAATTTTTCTTATTTATCCATATACAGAATCACGATTTCTTTCAGATTTACAGGTGTAAAATAGTTTGGAGCACACACACGTTAAATAAGGAGAGAATAGAAGCATATACACGCGCGCGCGCGCGCGCGCACGCACGCGCGCGCACACACACACACACACACACACACACACACACACACGTGCATATACATATATGTGAAAATACACAAATTTTAGATGCATATACCTTTGTGCTGAGGTACACTTTTTCCCCTTGAGTACAAAATTAAGCTTTCTCATGCAATAGAGTTTCTGTGTCATATTGTTATCTGCCATCGTGACAATTTTATAATACAGTTCAGAGAGTTGAATTATGTGATTTACAAACAGGTGACCAAAAACCAGTAACAGAAGGAGCTGATGAGGATGAGCAACCAACAGCTGATGAAGAAGCAGAGAGAAAAGACTCTGTGACAGGAGATCCCATAAGCATAGAGTCAGATGAAAAGAAGAAGCAGAAGAGGAAACATATGCGGCATCACCACCATCGACGCAAGTACAGCCTTCAAGAGGATGGTGGATACAGGGGTCGTGTTAGAGCTGGTTCCGACTTCTCTGTGCAAAGTGGCCGTCGCATTAGCATTCAGCCAGAGGAAATGTTCATGCTGCAGGAGCAGGATATTGATGATCTGACAAGTAATTTAGTTCTCTGACTTTATGTAGATAGAACTGTAGTGAAATTTGGTCAAAAGTGCTATACAGAAATAAAAAATATATATGTTTCTTTCAGAATAAGGGGCCTTAAGATACTATTCTTGTCGTGTTGTATACATGAATATATTTCCATACTGTTCTAAGTTGTGCTGCAATGGGAGCATCTCTTATGATCCTGTTAATAATTTTATTTGTGCAAGCATTTCCTGATTATATGTTCCTAGGTCATCGATTCGATGATGCAAAAGGGTTTCGTCGTTACAAGATTCAGTCTAAAGGTTCATCATCATCAGTGATTCATATTGGGAGGAAGGATGGGATGGAGCCCCTGCAGACAGTGCTGCCACTCCATACACTCAAGAAGATGTTTGACCACAGTCCACATGAAGTGTTTGTACAGCTAGATGAGTTGCACGGGGACGGAGATGAAAGAGAGTGGAAGGAGACTGCTCGTTGGATCAAGTATGAAGAAGATGTGGAGGAAGGTGCAGATAGATGGGGTCGTCCTCATGTTGCCTCACTGAGCTTTCACTCTCTGCTTAATCTCCGTCGCTGTTTAGAGACAGGTAACTTTTTTGACGTAGAATTTTTGCAGGCTTGGTGTGACCCCATTTCAGGTGCATTGAATATAAGCCCAATTTATTTTGTTTGAAGTTGAGATTTTGTCCAAATTGGACCAAATTTAGAATGGAACATTATTTTTGAATGCCAGACTTAGCTTAGTAGGTAAATTCCTACTGAAGTTCACTAGTTTGTTTTATGGACAAATACACAGATTTGAAAAATCATTATGTGTTATTTTGTACGTGTAGTAAGGTTTTTACTGTACTATAACAAACTCAGGTGGGCCATTTTATTCAGAACCCTAGCCGTGTCGGAAGTAGTCTCCTTATTTCATGTTAGTTTGTTTCTTTGTGCTGTATGTTCCTTTTAGTTGCTGCTGTCCATTTTGCATTGATTGTTGTTTGGTGTAATAAGTAAATAAGTAAATAAATAAATAATTAATTAAACGTATATGTGTAATATATATATATAATATATGTGTGTGCGTGAATATATATGTGTGTGTATATATATATCTTTGTATACTATTATTTATATATGTGTTGTGGTTGGTCACCATATTCATTTGCAACCCTCCTATTAATGGGAAATGTATCTTTAGGTAAAGGTCAAAAGTGAGAAGGTAAAATTCACCCTGTAAATAGGCCATGAAGGAGCAGAAGGGGAGTTATAGTATAGCTCCACTCGTTCTTTAACCTTGGTGCTAAATAGGGGTGAGTGGTTAACATCACCCTCCAGCCACTTTACCTCCTGGGAGAGAGGTCCAGTATCCATTGTACAGAAGGGTGGATGGCGCATGGAGCTGGCCTGGACAGGTGAAAAAAATATTGCCCCGACAGGGATTCGATTCCAGGACCGTTCAGCCCATAGCGAGTCACTATTCTGACTATGCTATTGCAGCCCACAATTTGTTTTTGTGTAAACAGTAAATTTGTACTTGCAAATGACTCACAGGTACAGAAGTCCTTTCATAAAATGCAAAGTCAATGAACATTTCTTGACTTATTTGACCAACTACTGGATCCAATTGAACTCTTTTAATTTTTAATATTCTAATATTTGTTTTGAGATTGTACCAGAATTTTCGTGCCCATATGTTTAACTGGTGAAATGGACAGGGGAAGGTTGGTGATATAATCCACTGTGTTTCTGTAGGTGTGGTTCTGCTGGACTTAGAGGAGAAGGATTTGCCAGGAGTAGCATACCGAGTGGTGGAACAGATGGTAGTGGACGAACTGATTGAACCTGAAGACAAACCAACTATAATGCGAGCCCTGCTTCTGAGGCATCGACATGTGAATGAACATGATCGATTCCGGTTTGGCATGAAAAGGACATTCTCAAGTTACACCAGTCTGCAGGTGAGTTACTGTGGATTATTTTTCAATGTGAATGGGTCAGATTCTGTTATTTAGTGCACTGACAGTTGGTACATAATGTATGAAGGCTATTCGGAAATCAACCTCTGGTGGGCTGTTAAAAAAAACAAGAAAGAAGAAAAATATTTTATTATATACAAAAGTTAGCTACATATGTAGGCTACTTCTTGACATAATCACCCTCTAAATTGAGGCACTTGTCATAGCGTGACATGAGTTTCTGTATCTCCACATTAAAGAATGTTGCCGCCAAGTGTGAGATTTGCACAGTGATCCACCTTTGCAAGCTGAAGTTCATAGTGCAGCTGAAATTCATTGCCGAATGAGTGCAGTGTGTGGACCAAACTTTATGAGTGACACATATGTTAAGGAGTGGTGCAGAAAATGTCGCGATGGAAGAACAGACATGCACGATGAGGGGGGTCAAGGATGGCTATCTCTAGTGACAGATGACCTTGTGCAACATGTTGACAAACTGGTTTGTGAGTGACATCAATTCACTATCTCTGAACTTTTACTGGAATTCCCACAAGTTTCTCGAACGGTTTTGTATGAAATTATTACAAAAAAACTTGGCTACCACAAGTTTTGTGCCAGATAGGTGCTCAGCTCCCAGGCGGCAACTTTCTTTGATGTGGGGATACAGCAGCTTCTGCCACGCTATGACAAGTGCCTCAATTTAGAGGGTGATTATGTCGAGAAGTAGCCTACATATGTAGCTAACTTTTGTATATAATAAAATATTTTTCCTTCTTTCTTGTTTTTTGAACAGCCCACTGGAGGTTGATTTCCGAGTAGCCCTCATAGAACACCAGTGTTTATTAGATTATTACATTTTTGATAGAAACCGTCAGATACAGCAGTGCTCATATTTTTTTATGGTACTTGTTTTATTGTTGTACTGAAAGGTGACAAACATTCTCAGTTTGTCGGTGGTGTAACTAATAATCTACAGCTGTTGATGGACAGACGAAGTGAAAGTGGCTTTTTTTATAATGGTAGTGCTGTGTATTCACAACTATATGTATGGGTAGTCTGTTATTTGATCTAGGTTGGAAAGGGGTCTGCTCCCTAAGGTACACAGAACTTACAGTGACATTCTTTACTACTAATTAAGCTTGCTTGTGGCTGGTTTATAAGTGACATTTCAGAAGAACATACAAAACAGAGAACACTCATTTGTTAGCAGCATAATAATGCAGTGTATTGATACTCAGTGAAAAGTATGAATCTTTGGTTCTGGAATATAGCATTTATGCCAGGAGATACCTGCTGAAATAGTGTAGTGATCCACTTTGCTGAACTCCTGTCTGCTCTTACTGGCAGGCTGATGCATTTACTTACATTTACTGTAATGTTGTTCAATTATTCCTGTTCCTGTGGCAGTCATTGTCGTTGATGGATGTGGATGAAGATACCAGTGGATACCTTGAATTCATCGGAGAGTTTAGATCATTGAGCAATGTAATTGCCATAATCATTGTTCTAAGTAGAATGCAGCTGCTGGCCCCTCAGTTTGTTTTTTTATACTTTACTTGTGTTCGTGTATTTACTTCCAAATATATATGAGGTATCTTATTTCTCTTTTCTTTTCCTTAAATTTATTTACAACATGTAATGGAATTTTACTTTACCTGCTCATTGTTAATTATTTTACACATTACGATGGCAGAACCAGACTGCCACTATAAACTTTAGTCAGATGGGGAAGGCCATTGTCTCACATGTAGGGTATATTCATGTGACACAATTCACCCCTCTTGTTTACCTGACTTTTCAGAATAAATATTGCCTGATAATATGCACGTAAGCACTTTGTATAGCCTTGTTTCATATCAATCTGACAAAATCATTATATAATACCATATTTTCTATTATGGTATTTTCTGCCTAATAATTTTTAAAGCAGAAGCCAAAATAATTCATATGCCTCATACCATACGTGTACCGTAACCCTGTTTTCTTCAGAATTCTTGAGCAGAACTAGTATGATGTCAGATTATGCTGATGTTCTGTGGTGTCAAAGTACATTCATCATAAGAGTAATTTATTTTTCCAGGTAAAGGATGGCTGCTTTTAAGACTTAAGACAAAACTTCGTGGGAGACTGGCTCTATTTCAGTTTAACTGCTGAATTAGAATGTACATCCAGTCACTGTTTAATGTCGTGCAATCATATACATATGAAGGTTTAAGAAAGTTGCCCTTTTGCGTAGGCGTCATACTGTGGAATTGTATAGGGGCCCTGGAGATAAGACACCATTCATTCTTGGTCTGGACACTAGATGGAAATAAGTGGTCAGCATTTCACTCCAGTTACTTTCACCCTGGGGAAGAAACCTATGTACAACAGTTAGGAGTCTGGTTGGACAAAGGAGCTAATCTGAATATGATGGAGAAAAGAAAAATGCCTTTCTTTGCCTGAAATTGAATGATGGTCATCCATGCTGTAGCCAGTCACCTTACTGACTGGGCTATACTCTGCGTATGTGTGTGAGCCTGTGCGTGCTTTTGTGTTCTCTTTAATACAAAATGATGTAAAATAAGGACCGGAAGGGACCCCTCAGCAACAGTTTTCCTTGTGCTGAGTAATTATCCTGGCCTTTGGTACAGTGAATGCAGCTAATAACATCTCTGCACACACTGAAAATGGCGAGTGCTTGTTGCTACAGCATTTGTGACAAGCCTTATTCTCAATGCAGTGTTTTACTTCGTGCATTGTCATAAGAGGGTTTTGCATTTTTGAGATACTGAATTAGTTATATAAAGTATTAACACTCCTGAGAGATGTAATAGGCATTTTACACATTTGTACACATTTTGCTAAAAGCTTTGTTTAATTGAATTGAAAATTCAGCATATTAAAATTGGCAGATTAATCAATAAAATCTATACTTGTGTAGAACCTGAAAGTACATTGTTTGCAAGGATCTGTCACTGTACCATATTCTGGACTAAATTAATCTAGTTCATACACACATACACTCTTTCTGTAGGACCTATTTTATTATTACACTCCCGTCTATGCCCCGGTTTTGCAAGTGGTCTCGTTCTGTCAGGTTTTACTAATAATATTTTGTCTGCAGTTCTCATATCTCTCATGTTTTACTGCGTGTCCATGTTTAATTCTCCTTAATCTGAGCATTGTGATAACATTTGATAAACAATGCAAATTATGAGGCTTCTCATTTTCAGATTGCTCTGTCCTTCTGTCTGTCTCTTTCTGTCACTCCAGCCTGAATTTTCTACTCAGCCTGTTCTCAGTGTCCTCAGTGTATGCTTTTTCCCTGAGGCACTTGGAAATCAAACTTGCAAATTCGTTAAAAAATCTAGAAATGAGAGTAAAGCTTCATAAAATCTGACCAGTAAAATGTATTTGTTTTCTAGTGATGTCTGAAGTTTTTTTTAATGGAGTGGACTGCAAATGTGACAGGGAAATGAAATACTGGTTGCATATTGTTTTACAGGAAACAAGTCTGTCACATTTTTGGATGTTGTTGCAGGCTCATGTAATTTACTGTCCCTTTATCATGATATTTTCTGTTCACTTTGACTTTATATAAAATATAAGATGATGTGGAATATTCAAATCAGTAAAGGAAATGGTGGTGTTTTTCTGAATTTATTGGTGATTTATAGGTTTTCCAGTTTATTCACCATAATCTGATAACCCTATGAGGGCAGCTATTTTAATTTTATTTCTAGCACTAATGGCATTAATATATCATAAATTATATGTCTTCAGGCTGTAAACTGGGAGAGAAAAGGAAAAGTAAAATACTGTGTCATTGTCACATAAATATACTGACAGTAAACGGTATGATATGATATGATATCACAGATTTTTCTGAATCTTTACATTTCTGCCCTCCACTTACACCAGAAATGCCCCTGTTGTTTAGCGTTTATGTAGGTAAGGTAAAACTCCATTCAGTAACACTCTGTATTTTGACATATACAACGTTTAGTTTTTGATATGTGTAATTTTTGTTATTGCCATCTCTGACAGAATTTGATGCTTGTTATAATTAATATAATTTTAATTTACATTGGACAAAATGTTTGCACCCAAAATTAAGTCATACATAGTGCTTGAAAATATTAATGGCTATGCAAAGATACAAATTCCATGTATCAGTTAAATAGAAATATTGTTCATTCAGGTTAGAAAATTCAAACAGTGTATAACATGATTACATTCATCTTGAAATACTTTTTTGGGCATGCCTGGTTTAAGTGAAGGTATGTTTTGTGATTTCTCCTTGTTTCACTGGTTTATCAGATTTAGAGTGTTCTGTTTTGCACACATTTTTGCCCGTGGTATTGGCTGTGCAGAAGTGCTTGCTGCAACTGGTTTTTCATCTGCATGGATTTGAACTTACGCACAGGCAGTTAGCTATGCTTAGAAATACACTTGATTTAGTGTCACTATGTGTCTTGGTTGCACATTATCTGTTCTCTAACATCTGTTTGACTGTTCACACATAGAAAATATCTTACAAGAAATATGCTGGTGCAAAAAAAATGTCATTTTTTAATATTTTTATAAAATTTGTTCTTTACATTGGAGATGTTTTGATTTTTTAAATCAAGACTTCTGTGTGTTATGTTTGCACTGTCCGTGTGTTCACATTTTGCAGAAAGCTAAAATATCTTTGTATAAATTTCTTGTTGTGTAATTGAGGTTAATTCTGTGTCAGATGGTGATGTATTTCTCATCTCTTCCATGCTCACGCCATCTTATCCTACTTGTTTTCATTATGTTAACATGTGGTTAAGATGATGCAGCTACTCTTTATGCCATTGTCTCCTGCCTCCTGTCACTTCCTTTCTCTTAGATCCAAATATTCTTCTCAGCACCCTGTTTTCAAACACCCTCAGTCTGTGTTTTTCCCTTAAGGTGACAGACCAAGTTTCACACCCGTACGGGGGGGGGGGGAAGTACTCTTTTGTATATTTTCATCTGTAATTTTCCTTGAGATTTCTTTAAGAAGCTGCCAATATCTCAGCTCTGTATCATCGATAGTAGGATGATCGATTGATCAAGAATTGAAAAGGACTTGGAAGGAAGCAGATATGGTCTGATCAAGTTATTGTCCCATAATTTGCTTGAAGAGAATGATGGAAACCACAAAAACCCAAGAGAGCTGCTGTCCCAGCAGAGGCTCTAACTAGGCACCTCCAGAACACGAGTCTGAGATTGTCACTGCTACACCAGTCGGCTCTGTTTTATGTTTCCAAATAACAAGTACTGCCTGCAGTAATGCTGGGGAGAGACATGTAGATTACACAAAATATGTGATCCTGTGAGTCACAAAGAATATATGTGTTCAGAATACATTTGGAAATTAAAATGCCTCCACAAAAGTCACACGTTTAAAATATTTTTGTTCTCTGAAATCAATACATAAAGATGAACATTTTTTAAAAGTAGAGTATGTGCATGGGAAGTTACAAATTGTGTTTTCGGTCATGGTTATTGCATGTGTTACATATCATTTGTGGAACCTTGAGAGATGTGAATATGCATTAGACACTTGTGAAAATAAAGAGTGGTAATAATTATAAAACAAATATTATTAATGAAATTTTAACCTTATAAGCCTAGAAATCACTAAAAATATTTTGTGTGCCAGAATATTGTGAAGATAAATTTGAATCTTTATTAAATTTTATTGTGCATTTATCGAGCATCTTGAAAATGAATGTGGTTTGTCTTGAAAGCAAAAGTATGATCATAGTTTCATATTGCTTTTATGTCTGATTCTGTGTGTATCATGTATCTTATAGTAACTATAGTTTTGTATATGCTACAGAATTTGGCAGAGGATAAAGGAAGACCGAAGATTGTTCCGTCAATCGCAAGTATGGATACCGTTTCATCTCTGAAGTCACCACCACCAATGAACAACCATGCTGGTCATAATGAATTTGAAACCAAACCCGAGAATCATACAGTGAGTACTGAAGGAAAAATTATGTTAAAGTACTTTATTTCTGTTTGATTTTTCAAAATTATGTAGTTTGGACACAGGCTGAAAATGGGGATAGAAATAGAAAGACACTCCATGCCTAGTTCCAGAGCTTTTTTTTTTTTTTGAAAAAATTATTTCTAATGTCTTAAAGTCATTCCCAGCAAACAGATGTGTAGCAAAGAATACCCTATTGCTAATGACAGGAAAGAGATGCACTGTGTAGTGGCAACACATTTAAAAATGAACACTTCGCAGGAATACTGATGTAGTGTCCAGTGCTGCCCATGCATTGTGTATGCTTTGTAACTTGCCAACAATAATGAAGTAACTTTGTGACCATCTGTGCTGACATGTGAATAATGGTAGTTTAGTGTAGATTCCTAGAATGGCGCAAATAAAGAGAGCTTTTGTTTTACTGTGTGACAGTAGAGATGATAATTCTGAGGAAACAAAATAAATAATGTTGGCTACTTCCTTCGACTTATATTTCATTGTAATTTTAGAACTGCCACCGCCATTATTGCCAGCACATGACAAAGGTTATGTAATGTGGCATCCAGGAGAGAGAGAGGGAGAGAGTCATATAAGTCTTCTTATCATTTTCCCGGCTATCAAGCCGCCCGGAATATTCTGTTTCTCACTGACACATGGTTAAGCTGCGGCGTTCAGTGTTAGTTTGTGTTTAAATTGAGGTTCTCTGGTAACTGTTTTACCTCCAACGTAAACTGTTTAATTCAGTGGTAACTTTGTGAAAATTACTTGGGTTTTCCAACTGATGCTGAAGTGTCTGTCTAGTTCTGAGCAGCCACTTCCACTGCTGTATACATGTGAGTAAATAAACATAATGCTTATATCTGTAGATAACAGGAACTTTAACATATTAATTTTAACATCGTAATGATTATCTGCTTGGTTTCCAATCTCATATCTTTCTTCCAGCTGCATTACAAGGAAAGTGGAAATAAATTCATCTCATTAACATGATTGAATACTAGAGCATGTAGAATTGTCCGTTCAGTACAGGTTACAGTGTCACTGTTACAGGAAAATTATTCATATTTTCTTGTCATTGCATTCAATAGGGTTCAAACTATGTTGCTGTAATAGTAACTGAAATATTTTCATTCTCACTGTTGTCAATAAAAAGCAGAGATCTGCTGTCATTAATATCAGCTTTATTTATATCAACATTCAAATAATTATTTGTAACTAATTACCCGTCATTTGTTTTAGTCTTAGCAGCACCTCTCGGCATGTTTACATTTTGCACTTAAATCCCCTGGACCATGGTTTTGTGATTTCGTATGTCTCATTGGTCGTGATGTTTACGTATTGCTGTTAAAATTTATTTCTTGGTCGTAGTATTGAAAGTGTAATGTCACTGATTGAAGTCTAATTTAAGTAATATGAAATAGGTTGAACTCCTCCATTTGAGCAACCTTACTTCTTTATATTTGATTTCTGTTAACATTAATACCACGTAATATTGAACTCTTGAATGAATGAATGAATGAATGAATAAATAAATATATAAATGTATACATGCACATTTATACTTAATGGCATTAACTTCATTATATCTTCAGTAAACTTCCCTGTATTATAACAAGTTAGAAAATGTGTATATAGTTCAAACAATTCTGGCATGTTCACTTCCTTTGTGTCAGTTAGCTTTAAGAATGTAATGTGTGTGGGGAAAGTGTATTGGGCATAAAATGTTCTATATTTTCTGCCTCACACTTTTGTTTGAAACACTTTTTGCTTTGTAAGGTAGGTTTAAATTTGTTTCATATAAATGAGAAGTGAGTTTTCTTGGTAGTGTTTGGTGTGAAGTCCAATACTGAATATTATCAAATTGTAATTAGTAGTTTTGGAGGTTGAACATTTGGAGGACATGGAAGAGAAATGGGCATGAACCCTCCATTATGAGATCATTTTATGCACTTTGTGCAAGGCACTCAGAAGAACTATGGAAAGCTAAGGCACAGCAGGGTGCGTTATTGCGACTCGACACTTGACAGCATCTTCTGTAGGGTGTAGTAATATCTACTACTTTGTTGCAGTCAACAGATTTAATTCTGCTTGTTTGATATTGCTGTCTGTGTAATGATATATGTGATTCTGACACATGAGTGCCCATCATGTCTTCAAGATATCAGCTGTTTAGTTTCCTAGCTAAGGAAGCATGAGCTGTGGCAAAAAATTGCCTGCTTGATTCACACTGTAATTGATGGTGTGATATAATTCAGAATGGTGATGTATTTGGTTTCCTTTAGTTATAGCCCCATGACAATGTTTGAAACCACTTTACTTATGAATGTATTTTTAAACTCAGTCCATTCAGGTTGAAAACAAGGAAGAGCTGACATACACGTCTTCCACAGAGGATATGAAGAAGGCAGTTAAGGAGAGCATTCTGAAGAGAATACCTTTGGGTGCTGAGGCCACCACAGTACTGGTGGGTGCTGTGGATTTCCTAGAGCAGCCGACTATTGCATTTGTTCGTCTTGCTGAGGGTATCTTTATGCCTTCCATCACAGAGGTGAGTGTTGTTAATGCATGAATTGCTGATGATCACTGTTTCCTCAGGAGGTCTACAGTCACAGCATTCTGAAAATTTGAATACATGTTACTTTTTACACTTACTTGTTTCGCGTGTTAAAGTAATGTCTTCAATTTTGGTCAGTAGCCTGATCTGGTGTGGCTGTAATGCAACTCATAATTTTTGTCTAGTTTAATTTTCCGTCTTTAAAACAATGTAAAATTTTATTTTATGTCTGGTACAATTAAACTTTGGTGTTCAGCCTACTTGACGTTGGCACAAAGGGTTCATGTTTTGTCTGATTATATCTCTGTTGCATTTCCTGTAGGTGGCAGTCTTGATCTCTGATGTAAGAGGAAGTCCCCAGATTGAAGGTGTTTGAGAAAAAGTAGTAGAAAAGAATATTTGGAACTAAGAATGAAGAAGTGACACAAAACAAAAAATACTGCAGAATGAGGAGTTCCATGATTTTCATGCTTCAGTTAATAATGTTAGGGTGGCTAAATCATGTAGACAGAGGTAGTAGGATATGTAGCACACTAAGGGAAATTAAAAATGCTTGTAGTAATTCACTGTTGATTCTGAATCAAAGGGAAAATATGGAAGATGTGCGTGTAGATGGGAAGGTAACATTGCAGTAGAAATGTGCAGATAGGGACTGTATTGAACATGTGTGTTTTGTGAAACTGTGAATGCCTTAAAAGCAGGGGATTTCTTGATGAGTGCAGCTTTTAAATCTTCAGACTAAAACCTTGTTTGCAGAAGAACTCATTTACTCTTCAGATATACCGTGGCTACTATCTTTCACATTTCTCCTCAGCTTCCCCTTTTACTTGATACTGCGAAATTTAAACACTTGAAACAAGGTTCTTACATATCCTAAGACAACAGATCAGTCAAAACATAATATAATTTTGTTTTCAAGGTCCCCATACCTGTGAGGTTTTTGTTCATTCTCTTGGGGCCCGGCAATGCTGACTTAGACTACCATGAAATTGGTAGATCAATTTCTACGCTTATGTCCAACGCAGTAAGTGACTTTGACGTTTGATCAAATTTCTTTGTTACCTATTGAAATGCCCAAGTCAGTAATTGATCAGTTGCTTAATAATTACTCAGTTTAAAATTTGATGATTAGGAATGCATGATTCATCACTATACAGTTTTAATTTGCTAACAGCCTTTATCCAGCATGAATCTGTCAGTTTTCTTTTAATTTCAAAGTTTATTATGAGATCTGCGTATGGGTTTCTTTTGAGGTCAGTAAACCTGAAACAGTACCTCTTGTTTTGATTTTTGAGAATGTGTTCAGATGCTACAAATGCTCAGTACACACTGAAGCTTTTGCATTGTTGTAACATAACAAATGAGGATTTAGGCCTTCTGAGTGGAAAACCTCAAATATCCCAATACAACAGAGTTTTTGCTCCATACAGCAATTCCACAAAATCGCATACAAAGCTGATGAGCGGAAGGAACTACTATCAGCAATCAACGAGTTTTTAGATGACAGTATTGTTTTGCCACCTGGTGACTGGGAGAGGAAGGCATTGCTTCCTTTTGGTGAGCTGAAGGCAAAGAGTGAGATGATTCGTCGGAGGAAAAATACACGTCTCATGGAAGATGATGAGGCAATGAAAGGTATATGGTGATACTGATGCACTCATTATTCTTCTGACATGACAGTGACATACACAGTACAAGAAAAGTGTACATTTGATTTAGTTTTCCTCCTCCTGCTCTTCTTCCTTTGTCTCCTCCTCCTCCTCCTTCTCCTCCTCCTCCTCCTCCTTCTCCTCCTCCTCCTCCTCCTCCTCCTCCTCCTCCTCCTCCTCCTCTTCCTCCTCTTCCTCCTCCTTGTTCCTCTTTCTCGTCTTCTTTGTATCTCTTTCTTTTTCTCTTCTTGTGCTAGATTAGGCTGAACCTTGTACTAACTTCATACTCACCTGTTCACCTGTTGAATGGTGTTTCGCTTGTTTCGTACTGAAGAGGAAGTTTGAAAATGGATATTATTCATTCTGTTCAATTTTTCTTAAACATTTATCCACCTATTCATTGACATTTTAATTTATAGAGCCCACATTTTGCCCTGCTCGTGTAGTTGCTTCACTTTTAAATTTGTCTAATTGAGTACATCCTGCATCTTCATCAGTAATTTGATATTTTTATGTGTGTTTATCAGTTCTTCCAGTCTGATGTTGAGATAATAGTGCCCTTTAACCTGTTAACTGGTTCTTTTCTGGGCTGCTGGTGTAACCTCCCCTGGGTATTTAATCCTGCCCTTTTTTCGTAGTTCCTATAAAGCATGGGAAGGGTTGTAAACATAAAGGGCTTTCTTTCAATATGTAATGAGAAACTGATTTAAAGATGAAATGTAGCTTTTATTCATAATTATTGCAACCTTTATGACTTTTTTTTATTTTTAAATTTCTATCTGTGTGGTAGACTTGAAAACACAGTACTACACATACGGCCTTCTCACAGTCACGACACCAGTGTTTCAAATAATTGTCATGGATGGCGCTGGCTGCCAAGAAGAAGGCGGTTGGTGGTGCCTCCTAGAGGAAAAAACGTCGACTATTTAACAGTACTCATACCTAACATTCAACTTAGCAGTTGAAAGAGCATTGTAAAATAACCTAAGCGTCTTGATTTATTACTTGTCACTTCTTTAAGGAAACTGGTTCTACAGTAACAGTAATGCCAGTTTTTGGTGTTGCAGCCTTGCTGCTTCCGGAGGCAGAAGGTGAGAAGCCACCCCATGATGATCCATTGAGAAGAACACGGGTACCATTTGGTGGGCTGGTGAATGATGTGAAGCGAAGGTTTCCACATTATAAGTCGGACATTACAGAAGGATTCAACTTGCAGTGCCTAGCAGCAGCCATATTTATGTACTTTGCAGCTCTCTCTGGAGCCATCACATTTGGTGGTCTTATGGGTAAGTGTCACAAAGAACTGGGAGATGTAAGGAGAGAGGTAAACTAAGGCACAATGCACTGTAGAGAATGAATATTAACAGTAAAGAGAGTACATCAGTAAACTTTGTCATCAGCTCCCAATGTCGCCAGAATGCCTGAATAAAATTGTACAAGATTCATGATACTCTACTTGTGTTTTCTGTATTGGCTTGTTATACCAGTGGACAGTAGCAGAATTTTTGTAATGTGTGGTTAGAGAGAAGGGAGTGTAGATTGCATTTAACTTTCAGAGTCTGGTATTTATATTATGTATGGGAAAATGTTTTTCTTGTCAATTAGATTTTGAATACCTTAAAATATTATGTGATTTACATAGTAATGAGAAGAAAATATATTCTGTAAATGATTTCTGGATCAACACTTTGGTGCCAAAGGAAGATCGTAGTCGTCGCACAGTGGAATGCTGAGAAACCCAAATGACCACTTTAGTTGTCAGGGAATAAAATGCATAGTAATGGGTTTGCCATTTAAATCCCGGTCTTTTGCAGAGTACACTGGGCACTGACTTTCAGCGCCACAAGGGTAATTTATACTGAAAGCATAGCCTAAGAAAAATACATCTATCCTTGGCTGAGTAACATTTGAAAAAACTGGTGGACTTGCATGAAATGTTTTATTCATGCCATACTTGTACTTCCATATTTCCCGTATTTGCTATTACGAACATGACGATGGTGTAACTTGACACCCATGTTGCTCAGTGTATAGTCCAGCAAACCTGTTTAGTAATGGATCAATAAAAAATATGCAACTTTTAAAGTAAAGTGTTGGTAAACTGCAGAACTACTTAATGGAAGCAAAATATCTGTCAGCTTACCTGTGAGAATGATGGGGATTTACTATGCACTTTCTTTGGACTGGTTCCCTTCTGCTGTCACATTTCTGCCAGTGACTGTACCACAGCTAGAAGCATTCCTGCAGAAACTTCAGGTTCCATAATTTGTCCAGAAATGATCACTTTTTTTTTTAAAACATAATAGGATGACAGCTGGACAAATTATTAGGTTGTGGTTTGCAGAATGAATATAAAATTTCAAGAACTATGTTAACATTTCATAGCTGTCATTGTGGTCAAATTTTTAAAAGTGTTACGTGCAAATAATATATGTGAACTGTGTAATCATATTCACAAAAGAACCCACCCCATAACAAATTGTGCTCATGCGTGTGCGGGCACGTGCATGTGTGTGGACTTCTGAATGGATCTTGCTGAAATTTGATAATGAAAGCTTTTGCAGAGACTGTGGAGCCATTTCATTTTCATTTACATTTACTTTCAAGGGCTTTTATTACCACTTTAGTGAAGACCTGCCTGCTTGTCTGCATGCATAAGCATACACTGCTGTTTGGCACATGTGCAAAGAATCAATGTCCCTGTTCTCAGCATACATATTTCCTATTGTGCTTTGTATCCATATGCAAGTTAAGCCAATAAATGTTGACACTGTGTTGCTTATGTGGACCGGGAAAACATAGTTGGTATAGTGACTGTCTATGGGCGTGGTGGTCTGGGACTTGAATCCTGTCGAAGGTGAGGGTTTTGGCACCCATCCAGCCTGGCCCTGGGGCCCACCCAGCCTCCTGTATAATGGGCACTGGGTCTCTTTCCCTGGAGTAAAGAGGCCGGGCATGATGTTGACCACCCTTCAGCCGCCGCCCCCACCCCCCAGCGCTGAGGTTAAAGAAATAGTAGAGCTATACCTCTACTACCCTCTGAACCTTCATGGCCTGTTCTAGAGTGAACTTTACATTCTTTTACTGTGTCACTTTCATTTTATGTACCAAGAATATAAATCATGTGCTGCATATAACTTGTCTTTTATGTATATCCTAGTAACAATGCTACAGTTGAGCATAATGTGAAATGAGGATCAATTGTTGCACATACTGGGATTTTTACAAAAGTGAACACATAGTGGTAGTCACACTGTGTGTACATTTTCTAACTTGTACTTGTTGGTGTGAATAGCGGACAAGACTGACAATCTGATTGGCATATCAGAAACACTGATTGCAACATCAGCAGCTGGTATCTTTTTCGCATTGCTAGCCGGTCAGCCACTGATCATCACAGGAGCTACTGGTCCACTACTGCTGTTTGATGAGAGTCTGTACAGCGTGAGTTTAAACTGCCACTTTGCAATTAGTTATTCATTTAGCACGTTTAGTCAAATTTAAACCAGATCTGGTAAGGTGATAAATCATGTCACCTGTATGTTTGCTTCATTCTGCAGTGCAATTGCAGATCTGTCCCTGGTACAAATCCTTTATTTAAATGCAAATAAACACAAACATCACATCCTGAGATTTTTAACTATTTCCATTCATACTAATACATTTTTGCGATGTGCGTGATGTTCCTGTAACAGTAACACTTCGTACATATATTCATTTCAAACTCTGCTTCCTCTAAAAGAGTTATTGTGATTTTTGTAAGTGTCTTGAGGTGGATGTTGAGATAATACCTTCAAATAGGCCACAACCCTCTTCTTTTAAATCCTCACTCGTTAAGTGCTCATGATCATTCATCTGTTCCATCTGAAGTTACATAATCTCTACAACTGAACTAGTTTCATGAAATCAAGTAACAGAGAGGGTGTTTGTTCTGTGGCAAGCATTTACAAGTGATACTGCACTGCATGTGTGAGCAGTCAGTAACAGGAAGTGACAACCAATGGTTGTCAGGTAAAATAATGACCCTATATTGCAGTAATGTCAGTCTTTGCTAATCAGAGTTTGGTTCAAAAAGGTCAGCCAGTCCATATGGGTCATTGTTTATTACAGAAATGCTATTTATTAGATTTTTAGGAAGGTCATTTATGATTTGTGGACATGAATTAATATTTTCCACTCTTTATATCAAAATGTACAAGATCAATGATGATACAACAAGGTGGTGTGAAGTTGTGGACTTAGTGACATAGACTTCATTCCTGCAGGATTATTACGAATTTTTTAATAATTTCCTTAACAGGTCTGTGTCTAAATAGCTTATTAGCCAGTGGTGCTGGGGGCTGTTTTCCCTTGGAGGATAGTGGTTGGGACATGAAATTAAACACCCATCTATTTGTGGTGCAGAGTTCATGGAATTTTACTTACTGCCCATTGTATGATATCATAATGAAATCACTTACAGTACCATCATAATTAAAAACTGTGGTGAGAAGATAGGTAAGGCATTTGAACAACTCTTTTAGAAGGCCTGTCACCATTTGCAATAATGAAGCTGTGTTTCCAGAAGTTAGTGCAGCGTTTTATACTGGAGAATTTCATATCTCTTATGTTTTAAGGTTTTGTAATTCTCCAAGATCTTGGAGAGACAAGAAATGAATGCAACATTTGACTTTGGAAAATATGCAGAGAAAGAGAAAGAGAGAGAGAGAACATATGTGACCTACAAGTAGATGGGAGTATAATACTGAAATAGGTCTTTGAAAAACAGGACATGACACATGGACTGAATTTAAATGGCCTAAGATAGTGCTGAGTGGATAACTACATTGTACATGATAATGAATTTTTACATTTTCACACAGCAAGGAGTTTCTTGACCAACTGAGAGATTATAATATTCTGATGCATGGCCTAGCACCATGGAGTTAGTTGATTTGGCAGCTGAAGGTATGTGCCATTGAGTTCCAATCCCAGGCACAGAAATACCCAAGAAAGATATTACTGGTTATTAAAAAAATTCATCTAAAGTGTAAAATGAATGTGCATAGAGAAAACACTTTAAAGCAATTTTAAAACTTATTAGGCTTGCTGGAGATATCCTTAATTGCCTTAGGAAGAGCGCTGAATACTTCGATACCCGAATAATAAACTCCCTTCTGATACATGGTCAGAGTTACCCCAGGCGAATGTAAATCATTTATTTGTCTGATATTATTGCTGTGGTTTCTCAAGTTGCACTGCAGATTTTCCTGCATAGTCTTGTAAGTATAAATTGTATACATACGTATATGAAAGTTGAAATTAAGCTGTGCATTTTTTTCAGTTCTGTTTGACAAATGGGCTTGATTTCCTCACAGTGCGAGTATATATAGGCCTTTGGCTGGGAATTATTGGTCTAGTGGTTGTTTGTTTTGAGGGAAGTGTCTTAGTGAAACTGTTCACTCGCTTCACAGAAGAGATCTTCGCAGCCCTCATTTCCATACTGTACATTGTTGAGAGCATCGTGAAGCTGTTTGTGGTAAGTGTCATTATGTGAGAGTGCAGGATATATTTGTGCACAGAGTGCATACAGTTAGTGCACAATGGGGAACTCTGCATATTTTGTGTCCCCATCGCTCCTAGAAGCCCAAATCAAACAGTTTTTGCAAAGATACATCTTTTTATTATTCCTTGGATGTTTCCACTTCATTTGGGTTGTTTTGCAGCCAATCCTCTCCATTCATTCCCAGTGACTTGTCCATGCTGTCTTATTCTATTGCTTGTCAAAGTGTCTTCCAAATCACATATGTTAGAAGTGCTTATTAACAAAAAAGGTTGTTCATAACATGATATATGGAACTTGGTTAATGTCCACAGCTTGTTTATCATTTTCATTTACTTACACACAAACATAGTATTTTCTGATGATCTGCACTGTGATACCTGTAGCGTGATTAGCTTTTGGGTTTCCATATGCTGTAAGAGAACATCGGCACCTTTAAAATATGCAAAATAACAGGAACAGAGCATTGGAAGTTGTATGCACTCATCTTATTGGACATGCTTACCCTTTTTAAGCTAAATATTTTTGAGTCAGTATAGATAATAGTTAAATTTTTGTGCAGGTACAGTACATTGTCTAGAGCTAAGAAAATCTTAGTTTTGCTTCTGCACATGTAATACTGTATTGAACATGAAACTTTTTTTCTTCAGGTATTTCATGAACATCCGTTGATGGCTGAATACTGTTCTGATCCATTCTTATATAATGACACCATGACCAACAGTACAAGTTCTCTAAAGAAGGTGCCGCAAGTGTTGAATGATTCTGCAATCTACAGTGGCAACAATTTAGAACCATTATCCTTAGTGATGAATGGCAGCTCCAGGTATATTAATATAAATTTCATGCGTAAAAATAATCAAAGAAATATGCTCCTTATTGTAGGGTATCAGAGAGCAACCATTCCATAGAGGATGCTGATGTTTTGTGAGGAAATAGGTATTTACAAAATACAAAACTACTGTTATGGTAATTTTATGAGTAAGTGGAAAGTAATAATATAATGTGAAGTGTTTTGGCCACATAACTGCTTAATCAATGTAACTGTCATGCAGAATGTATATAGAAATTTACCATTCAGTGGTACCTGCTGCCCCACTGCTCGACATTGAACATGGTGGTATCAAGGTCATCTGAAATTTTAGTGTCTCTGGAACCTAGGAGCACATCACTGTTACATAAGTCTCCATCCAAGTGAGGGAGATGGGCGTTTGCTGACAGAGGCAGACATAGCCACCACATTTTCCGTGTGGTCGGTTTATATTCCACACACTGGTAACGTCATTTAAATGTACTGTGTGCAGAATATGGCTTGCTCTGAGTTTCCCAGGAATTGGCAGTGGTGCATTGTGGGTGGTGAATATCACAATGCAGTACTTTGAGCAGTGCTGCCATAGTGTCATGGCAAATGGAGAACTTCCCATGCATTTGCATTGGTATGTGATGTTAGCCACACCATGGTGAAGAACAGACTGACTATGTAGCAGCTATTGTGATGGAGGAATTGAAGAGGTGGAGCAGTGGGGACTGTTCAGTTTCTGTTTTCTATATCAGGCAGATTTATTTGGTGCAAGTTGTGTTCTCACTTATACTACTTTGTCTCCATGTAGGTTCACTGAGAATAATGGAACAACAAAAGCACCAGTTTCATCGTATGAAATACAAAAAAATCATGAGGTGCTTCAAGGCCAACCTAATACAGCCCTGTTCTGTCTCATTTTGGCTCTTGGAACTTTCTTTATTGCATACTACTTGAGGCAGTTCCGAAACAGCAAGTTCCTTGGCAGAAATGTAAGTACCTCTTTGCATATTAGATTTTATAACAGAAATCTTTGTATTTGTGGATGCTCTTATGTTCTATTGGTATAATTTTGCCTACTGTCATTTGGACACTTTGTCTTTTTCAAGTGACAAGATATACTGTTGCTATTCATAATAAACCAAAGATCATTGTCAAGTAGGTGGCACTTGTACTTCGTATTATGGGGGTTTGAGCCTTAAAACATAGTCCAGAGCAGCTTGTCTTGATGGAGGTTTTACATGATTTTTTCTGCTTTCTCCATACAAATCTCAGTACAGATTATGACCAAATTTTTTCCAATTCATTCATTCCTCAAATCATCTTACATAACCTAAGCAGTTGAGAGGGTGTCGTTTAGTAAACCAGGAATCTCCTGCTGGACTGCTTGACCCTGAAGATGCAATCACTATGAGCTTTTGAAGCATTGGTAACTATTTATGAATCGTCATGGCATAACATCCTGGAAGACTTGAAACTTCAAGAATGAATCAGTTTCTGTGACATTGGCGCTCCTACAGCAGTGACTGTGATGACTGCTGTCTTCTGGGATGTGACGTCATGTAGTCCGATAAATATATAAATATATGGCCTGGTGATAAAAGCAGCAAGTTCCTCTATAAATTCCAGCACGTGCCTGCTTAGAATTAATGGCATCACATCTAAAACGACAGTAACCATGAAACAGTCATTCATTACAAGACATCATAATGGCGTTCTAGGCATTGAAATGTTAATTATGTTAATTTTATAAAACATCAACTGAGTTACTGACTCTTCACCCTGCGAGATTAGAATATTATAGTGGTATCCCCAGTGCAAAATTACTTTCATTGGTATTATTCTCTAGTTTTTCACAAAATTTAGCTGAATGTCTTTATTTGCGTAGATGTGATGTAGCAGCATGAAGAAAGTCTGTCCAGAGGAGGCCTAAGAATTACTGTCTGGTGAAGGCTGAACAGTTTTGCATTTGCAAATTTAATAAGGAAAGGTTGACACCCTTACTCTAGATAACTACCCAGTATTATGAAGAAATGCATAAAACTGTGTTTGGTTACCTTACTCTTTTCATTTGCCTTCTGATTTCTTTTCACTTTTCCTGAAATAGAGTAAAAATCCTTTTGCAGGAATTTTTGTCCCTCCCAAAACATGTGGTGACTGCCAGTGTTGAACAGAGTCCTTACTTTTTTCTGATAGCTCCCATTCATGTCTTTGTGCTGCTACTTTATCATGCATGTCGGCAGTTGGTTGAGTGGGCTACAGTAATATCAAAATGAGCCAACAATTAGTGGCAACCGATAAATGTTAAGTCAAACATATATCTTGTATAATGACAAACAAACCATGAATGAATGAATATGCAGGCTCGGCGAGCACTGGGTGACTTTGGAGTACCTATTGCGATTGTCACAATGGTTGCTTTGGACTATTTGGTACCTGAAACGTATACAGAAAAGCTTCAGGTGCCTGAGGGTCTGTCACCTTCAAACCCAACTGAACGAGGCTGGATCATCTCACCTGATGTTACACATGTCTGGCTTATGTTTGCTGCTGTTGCTCCAGCTCTGTTGGTCTACATCCTGCTGTTCATGGAAACACACATCTGCGAGTGAGTGCATAACATCACAAAGCTTAACCTTGCTGATATACATTCTTCAGTTTTTTACAGAAATAAACACACTGACACAGATTGAAGCTAGCATTTAACATTTTATTTTATAATCATTTATTTAAAACCCATATGATACTCAATATGCACTCAGTGAAGGATAATTAACTTGAAGAATATTTTGAGAGGCCTTTCCTATAATGTACTTTTCATTTAATTATATTTACTGCCAGGCCTTGTTGCAACATAAAATAAAATCCAATAATGATATTCTAAAATTTTAATATTTGTATTTGCATTTTTCTTCTTATTAAAGAACTATTAGTGTAATTTTCAGCAAACATTTAATTCAAAATTTTGATTTGTTGTATAGACCGTATTGTTATTTTCTACAGATTGAATACAATGCAATTATAATGTTAAGTTTAAAATGTCAATACAAAAGTCAGACCACAGTAATATATGCTTATGTAGAGCAACACTGACACCAATACAAATAATGTGTCATTAATATTCTTTCTGAGTGCAGCAAGCTGTCTGTCACTACTCTACAGTAATCTGGACAGGCTCATTCCTCACACTGTCAAGAAATCCTGCACCATTTTTGGAATAAGAATTTTTATTTCTCTTTTCACAGAGCCCTGTCCAAGGCCATGGATAACATTTTATAGTTGCTAGCCACCACTCAGTCCTGAAGCTGGAAGACCAACTTGTCATTTGTCTGAGACTGTTTATTTAATATACCTATATGCAGCCACCATCCATATCTGGAGGCTTAGGAGGCCATTTTCTTCATCCATAACATGATGACATGTCATTCTCTGGTGACAAGGGGGGCATTTACAGTGGCCTTATGCTGCATTCTGTAAACTAGAGCACAGTACAGGGCTGAATTTAATACATGTTATGTACTTCTGTGTGTTGGAATGTAACATTGTACTTTATATATAGGTTGATCGTCGATAAAAAAGAACGTAGACTGAAGAAAGGGTCCGGTTTCCATCTGGATATTGTGGTAGTCTGCATTGCAAACGTTGGTTGTGGACTGCTGGGAGCACCTTGGCAATGTGCTGCCACTGTCCGATCTATTGCACATGTTTCAGCAGTCACGGTTATGTCACGCACACATGCTCCAGGTGAAAAGCCCCACATCATCGAGGTGAAAGGTAAAATCAACAGATTTATGGTTTCAAAATGAAATTTCATCTTCTAGTGCAAAGAGTATATCAGATTCTTGTGGCCAGGACAACTAGGCTTTTGTTCCTAGCAGAGACAGGTAGTTTTCTCTTTCCCTTTATGTTCAGACAGCCCCTGCATCTACCCAGTCTCCTACCAAACAGATACTGGAGGCTCTTCCGACAGGAATAAGGCAAGTGGAGCTGACCATTCACGTCCATTGAATGTTCAGGTGGAAGCATAGGGATGTACTTGAAGTCCTAGCAAATGTCATCATGGTATAATGATTTGTTATGAACAGGACTATTTTTCAGTTATTTTAAGCTCTTGGTAATTCTTACGCCACTTTCTAATACTTTCTGCATTTATATGAGGGCTCTGAAACTTGATGGAGACCTGGTATTAATCTTATTCACAAATGGTCATCTCCTTCAGAGGTGAGGCTGTGGAAAGGCATGGGGAAAATTCTGCTCTGGAGCTGGCCAGTCTAAAACATTCTTCTGTTTATATTTTCAGAGCAGATTAATCAATATCAATATCAATATTTATTTCATGTACCAGCCATCCCAGAGGGTACCTCCTGCGCGCCGTGTGATATGGAACTTGTCACAATACATGTACATACTAGCAATTTCACATGCTATGTCAAAATATATAATAAAACACACACATAGGTATAGAAATAATAAAACAATTAAAAGAGAAAAATTTTCTTACAGGCATAAATAACGTATAATAAATAGTCAATGATATGTTACACTTTATGGTTAAAATACTCTGCCACTGTATAAAAGGTATTACAATACAGAAAATTCTTAATTAATCTTTTGAACTCTTCGATATCGTGGACTTTATCCTTTATATCAGATGGTAAGCTATTAAAGACCTTTAAACCCATAAAATATGTACTTTTTTGATACAGTGCTAAGTTAGAAGTAGGATAATGAAAGTCAAAACCATATCTGGTGTTTCTGCCATGAATATCTAAATTACATATATATCGTTCTTTATTATTGCACACAAAACATAATGGTGAGTAGATGTATTGCGAATGAAAGGTTAGGATCTTAAGTTTATCAAACAGCTCCGTACATGACTCCATTTTTCCAGTATTTGTAATAATTCTTTTTTTTTTCTTTTTCTTTTCTTTTCTTTTCTTTTCTTTTCTTTTCTTTTCTTTTCTTTTCTTTTCTTTTCTTTTCTTTTCTTTTCTTTTCTTTTCTTTTCTTTTCTTTTCTTTTCTTTTCTTTTCTTTTTCTTTTTTTGGCAACTTAAAGATGTTAGTACAATGGGGTGAAGCACCCAAGAATATTATGCCATAGGACATAATCGAGTGGAAATAAGAAAAATAAACCATATCTGATACTTGTTGAGACATTGTATGTTTTAGGGTTCTGAGGGCATAACATGCAACATTCACTTTCATTGAAAGTAAAGCAATATGAGCTTTCCACTGTAAAGCACTGTCCATCGTTATCTCAAGAAGTTTGGTACCAATCGTTATATCAATAGATTTAGTATCATATTGTAATCTGGTATCCACAATAGATGAATTTTTCATTCTAAAATGTAAGAAATTTGTTTTGTCATAATTAAGCAATAACCGATTTGCAGAAAACTAATTAATGGTGGGAATATCGCCTTACTATTCATCAAGAAATCAGGACTGTTAGTCTCAGTGATGACAATGCTCGTGTCATCTGCAAAAATGACAGGAAAGGAATATCTTTCTAGTATAAATGGAAGATCATTGAGATATACATATATATATATATATATAAATATATATATAAAGAAACAAGAATCCCTGGTATGTTTTAAATTTTGTCTGGTGGTAACAGCCCTTTGGCATGTAAACCCAGTTTTTTTATCTTTTTACTGCCAGGTCATAATGCTCTTTTAGTTTTGATTAAATATTTTATCTGACCATACATTGATAAACAGAGTGATTGTTGGTACCTGGTTATGCAGACTGCATTAGATGTGCCTTATTGTAACTGCATAAAGTAATTTGTTACTAATAATGTGGGCATTACACTATATCATGTCAGTCTTTAAACCAGCGCATATGGGCCTGTGACATGCACACACAGATGGAGTTTGATAATGGTGTGGGTGATGATGCATGCACTCACGCTGTGTGATGTTACAGTGCATCTGAGGCCATTTCCAGCATTAACCTCATTCACAGTATATATGCTGCAGTCCATTAGTCGCAGGATTACTGCTGCTACCTACAACTCCACCATGGAGGTGTAAGTAGAGTAGAGTCTGCAAAATCATTCTCATCTGTTTACAGAACAACGTCTAAGTGCCCTGTTGGTGTCCGTGTTTGTCGGTGTGTCCGTTCTAATGGCACCATTGCTTCGTTTAGTACCAATGTCCGTTTTGTTTGGAGTATTCCTTTACATGGGTATTTCATCAACAAATGGAATTCAATTCTTTGAGCGTTTGAAGTTGTTCTTCATGCCTGTAAAGCATCACCCACAGGCAGCCTATGTCAGAAGGGTAAGTAGCGTACATGTATCAAATTTGTGAAAACAGCTATGAAAATAAGTTTCACAAATATAAGTAGAAACTTAAGTCATTTCAGACAATGCTGGACAAGCATGATTTTTAAACTAGGATATTTTAAGCCATTTACTAGCAGTGTTACGTCTACTTGAGATTCAATATCAGTGGGTTGGTTCAGCCAGTTTGAGGAGTGATTACCTCACAACAGTAACACTTCTAAATTATTGGAAATAATCACATTTTTTTATACATTAATTGATTGTAGTGAGTCACGGTCAAACACAATTGTATGTTACATTTTAAGACCTTCCTCTTTGTCTCTTTATATGATTGGTATTATAGGCTTGAATAGCTGTGATTAACTTAATGGAAGGCAATTAATAAGACCTTGAATAATGAACTAGGAAAGAAATATAAGCATACAGTTGTGTTTGGTAGTGACTCACTAAACTAAATAACACTCCTCTTGTTTATCCACCTCTTTATTTTTTTCCATAGTTGTAGCAGTACTGTAAGCATTATTTACAGTAATGTGCCACTTCAAAACCGATGAGTGGATAGAAGTCTGTTTATAATGTTCTCATATTTCAGGTACATTCAATGAAAATGCATCTTTTCACGCTAATTCAACTTCTGTGCCTCGCTGTTCTTTGGATAGTCAAGTCCACAGAAGCATCTTTGGCCTTCCCTTTCTTTCTTATTCTGATGGTTCCACTCCGAGCCCAGCTCCGATTCCTCTTTACACCCGAAGAACTGCGAGCTGTGAGTATGCATAATGTTTGTTTTATTAGCTTAGATACTTAATGTTTTGTTCTTTGTTCTATGCTTCATTTATATTTGCAGCAAGTGGAGTTAATATTAATTCAGAAGACCGGTTGTATGTTAATATATTATTTGAGGATAAAAGTGAAACTAAAGTGAAATGTATGGTATGCGAGAATAGGTGAAATGAAAGGGCTTTTGCACAACTGTAATTTTTTATATTTGTTTTCTACTATAAGTATGATTTAACCCCTTAAGACATCTTTAACTAATGTAAAGTGGAGGAAGTACAAGTGGTACTGCCTGGCAATTACATATGTCAGGGCACTGGTACCTGCATATCATTTTGAAGCAAAGCATGTTAAGTGAGGTGGGGGAAATTTTTGTACTTTCTCCTCAAAATTGTGATATGTTATTATGTGTCTTATGTACAAATACCCAAATAGTGTATGTGCTCAGAATTTGGTACCACAGTAGATAAAAATATCAAAGTGTTTTTCGTGCAGTGTTTTCTACCAACATAAGGAGGAATTTTGTAATGTACTCAAGACACGCTATGTGGCTGGCGTGGTGAGATTTACAAGGCTGCAATATGCTAAGCAGACGTGTATGATGGGGAAGAAGGGAGCCAATTTGAAAGCATCTGTCTGGGGACAGAGGAGGAGATAGGATGAAAATATTTAGATAAACTTGGAGAGACATAGTGCTGCAGGATTGTGCCTGATGGTAGCCTTTTGTATCTGCTGTGTTTGACATTTGGATTGCGCCACCACAGTATTGATGAGACGTGTGCCAGCAGTACCAAGTACCAGTTACTAATTTTATCTAATGTTTTCCACAAATGTAATTGAGTGTTAAGGCAGGGATGAATATGTGCAAGAGCAGAGCAACAGTCATAACACTGCAGAATTACATAAATTGTAACTTCCTTACTGCATCTGCAGCCTTCTCTTGGATATGCTTGTGTCTCACCCTTTGTAGTTCAACATGACTTCTTGTTTTTCAGCTCGATAGCGAAGAGGCGGATTCAGAGTCACTGGAAGATGAACCAGATTTCTATACAGAAGCACCACTGCCTGGTTAAATGACCTACTGCTGATGATAAAGTGTCGATCCTGGTACCACAGTGAAGAAGAAATGAAGAACTGCATGTACTATGTAACAAAAAGTAACACTTCCAAATTTAGCATAATACCTGTTATATTGTTTGATAAAGAGTGAAGATGATTAACTCACTTTGAATGTAAGGAAGTGGCAAATGTGTGGAAAAGTTTTTCATATTTTCAATAGAAGTGCCTTTTAAGTATTAATGCTGAACTATTTGGCTGGAGACTGCAAGGTTCCATTATGTAAGAATGATATTATTATTTCTGAAACTCGTGTATAAGAAACTGCTGGATCATGATATTATTGAGAATGCCGTGGTTAGTTTTACTCATACAGCTCAGTATCCTCAGTCTGCATGCCTTGCTGTTTGAGTGCCAAAGTTCTGTCATCACAGCACGGTTGCAGACTGGTGACTGTCGCTATTATACCAAGATGGTTTCCGCTTAAAGTTGGTGACAGATGAGGATGTGTCTGTGTCTATTGTTTGCTCATTACTACTGGTAAAGTCCCTGGGTTGTGAGAATGCTGAGAAGAGTTTTAGAATTATCTGTGTGTATGTGCTATGTTTTCCAGAGTTCTGCACGCAAGAAATACAGAATGGAAGCAGAGGACTATTTTTATCGTATAAAATAGTAACATGAAACTATAGTACCTGTTATAGTTATTATGTGTAAGATAGGATTTCTTTTTCAAAGGGAGAATGATCCACTGTACAACTAAGTAATTATACACCACGGTATTAATGTGTGATATTAGGTGTAACTGGGGGCACATTTATTCTGTCAACAAAAGCTGACATAGGAATGGTTATTTGTCCAGTATTAGAATAGAATTGTAACAAGGGCAGCACAATACTACACAAGCACAGAATGCTGCATGTGTATTCTAAAAATAGTAAGTACTAGTATTTATCCTCTGCACAAGCAAAGAAGTATAGACCAATATATACTCTTATAGTAAGGCAATATTCATGAAGAATCTAAATTTAGAACAGCCAGATTTTTCCTTTCTGCCAATACATGAAAGAGTTGCTGTCTTCTTTTGTGATGTTTCAGCAATGCATTCCCTTCGTTATTTATCCTACAGCAGTGAGAAGTATTATACATAATTGTTTTGACATGTTAAGACCTGATGAAACTTGGCTAGATATTGTGTGTCTTTTAGAACTCAGATCCATGTCTGCCAAAGTCAAAATGTCAGTAGGCCTGGTTATCAGACTATTTCCATTTGTTTTGCAGAACCTTAGTAGTATCAGTTACATCAGGTGGAAAAATGTATCGTTGATGGTTTGGTAGATTCCAGTAGTTACAGAGTCATAATTTTGCCATCAGTGGCTTTAGCAGGGAAGTTTAACAAATCTTTTTGCCTATGTCTGAAAAATAATATATAGTATTTTCAAAGTAAAATTAAAGATTTCCCCACTGTCAGTTATGTCTGTGATTCTTAAATATGAAATGTGAAGTATAAAATGATTGCAAGGCAAAGATTAAACATCAGAAATGTTGTATTAGTGTGGAGTCCTTTCGGTTTTTGTTTGAAGCATTGGCACAGATTCCACTAGATAAAAGAGCCAGAATTTTATGTCCAGTGGCTTTAGCAGTGAGATTTAAAAAATGTTTGTAGCCTTTGTCTGAAAGATAGCTTACAGTGTTTTCAAAGTAAAATTAAATATTTTATTGGTCCTTCTATCTGTGATTCTTAAGCATCAAGCATAATGTGTAAAAGCATCATGTGGCAGGGAGTAAAACTAGAAGTATGGAATTAGTGCAAAGTCTGTCAGTACTGATTCCGAGTAGAAGCACCACAACTTACCATAAAACCCCTGTTAATGTTATCAGTAGCAAGTAGTGTGGTTGTGAAGTGATATTGTAACCTCTGTTTGATGGACTGAGGAATGTGACACAAAGTGTATATTTTTCTGCTTGATCTACTTGTTGAATATAGAAGTATATTTTAAAGTGAATGATATAGGATATATTTAACTCGTGATTGATACTTCTTAACGTAAGGCACTAAAAGCAGGGGGTCCACAGATGTTGAATTAAATGTTTTCTTTCTACTTCTAACATCTATACTTCAGGTTTTTCTAAGAGGAAGCAGAAGCACATTCGTGGTGAGAAAAGAGACAGTGCAAGTTGTTGTAAGAGCCGGAAGACTGATCATTACATAAGGATATACAATTTATCCTTCATATGGAAAGAAATGAGGAGTTTCCAGACAGGAGGGATATGTTGTGAATAAGTAGAAGGTTGCGAGTGGAAAAACCAGTACAAGCAGTCCTGTTTTAATATTGGTGCTATATTCTTGAAAATCATGATACAGAATGAAACAAGACAGGCAACGTGTATAACGTAACATTGTGGCTTGTTTGAATAACCACTGTTGCCATGGCAACGCAACAGTGTGTTCTGTGTGTATTGTTGAGCTTAATATGTCACATTCAGCAACATAAAATGATGAAAAAAACAGTAATGCATTCCCTTTGTATTGTTGAAGTATGTATGTCACCATCAACAATATGACAAATACTCAAAACGTTTCCATGAAACTGCAGAAATGCTTTCTCTGTATATTGTTGAGCTTCATATGTCACAACAACATAAAATACTGAAGTTGTTACCTTGAAAAAAAAAAACAGTAATGCATTCCCTTTGTATTGTTGAGCCATATGTTGCTGTCAACAATATAAAAATGTTGAGTATCGCCATAGAAAAGCAACAGTGAGTTCAGTTTGCATTGTTGCTGAGCTACAAGATATTTTGTACTGCTATAAACACTACAAACATGTGGTAGCCAAGTTAGTACATGTGAAAGGATGTATGGACAAGTGGATAGATATGACAAACATAATAGGAATTTTTTGTGACTTAGAAGTTCAGGCCAACAACCACCCCCCAAGTTTATCCATGTTTGTCAAATATTTTTCTTGAAAATTTGTCACTGGTGAAGCAAAACAATTTTGTTTGAGGCAATGTTAAATGAGGACTGCCTGTGGTTTCTGTCAATATTAGGGGAGAAATGTAATGCTCTTTGTTGGTGTAATGATGTAAAGTAACTGAAGCTGGTGCTTGCTCAAGCAGGATTGAATATGTCAGGCAAGAGGCACTGAAAATTCCACAGTTGGCAACAATCTTATTCTGCATATACGTACACTTTCTGCTTCTTTATTTATATTAAAGGACTGTTTCAGTCGACATTTTGCTGCAACATTTCATCAAAGAAATAAATAGTACTGATGAAAATGACTTGTCTGTAAATTGTGGTCTGTTTTGGAAAGTAATTTATGGCCAGAACAGTCCTGTGTAAAAATAGCAGAAAATTGTGTCAAAAATGCTCCGTAGTTAGGAGGTGATTTCATAAAGTTTACAATTTAAATGTCACAAGATACAGATCACATCAAGTTCTGAAATGTTTACTTGAAGCACCTTTAGATGTAATGTAAATTATCAAAATATGTGCCATGAATAATTACGAGTACTAGGTGGCATGATAAACTTTGCAACAGTAGTTTGTGTCTTCAATGAATTAACATCCTGATTAGGGCCGTGCCATGGCTCAGACGGTTAGCCGCCGGCCTCCCACCGCGGAGGCCCGGGTTCGATCCCAGGTCAGTCCATATGGGATTTGTGGTGGACAAAGTGGCACTGGGACAGGTTTTTCTCCGAGCACTTCGGTTTTCCCCTGTCAATTTCATTCCACCGGTGCTCCATTATCTTCATCTTCATCATAGGGTTGCACAAGAAGCCTTAAGGCTGCGGTGCGTCCGTAGCGTATGCTGCGGGGCCCTTCACCACCATAAAAACATCCTGATTAGTGCTACATGCAAATCTGCAAAGAAATTAGGAAGATCTGTGTACTCTGAAGGGGAATAAATATCTACACTCATGTATTATAACTCGTAGAATATCATAGATCATGGACTGGCAAACTTTTGGATACGTTATTGCTTTTTGCTTTTGGTGCTCAACTTATAGATGCTTGGTCTGTTTTCCTCCAATTTTGATAGGTGTATTGCTTTTAGTTTTAACTGTAAATAAACTTACAAAACTCCAGCCAGTATTTTATGTTACCACTTCTCCAACCATTGAGAGGGTGACACCAAGATGAATGTGAAATGATAACTTTGGAAGGTGAGCATGTACATTGTGGACACACTATATAAAAATTATGTGGTAGCAGGGGCATCATTAATCATCAAAGGCAAAGAGACATTTGATTTAAGAAGTAAGTAGGTAGAGAGAAATGAGGAATGAAAGAGGAAGGAGGAGGATAGTTAAATGATTATGATGATGGTGACAGTGATTATGATGGCAGTGCTAATGATGACAAGAATGATAACAGTGACAACAGTGATGACAGTAGTAATAATGTACTGAAATTGTGTTCACGTGGATATAAACTGTATGGCTGGGCTGTCCACGTGCACAAAATTTTTGTGCTTAATGTTTTGATCGAGTGGCCTGTTTACATGTATTACTTGGTACCCACCTGGAGATGGGGGAAAACTGTGAGAAATCTGAGTGTGATTGGCTGGTAGCGTGGCAAAGAGATTAGATTAGATTAGATTAGATTAGATTTTGTGCCTTTCAAATACTGTAACAGTTTGGGGCATTGCCATCTTGTCAGTCTTCTTACAGAAGGAGGGAGCAGGGGACTGAGACTGTGTGTGTAACATGACAGCAAAGTGTCCACTGGTTAAAGTTGCTGCAGTAAGTAAATAAATCACTAACTTGTGAAAGTGATTTATAACAATGAGTTGGATTAGTGCATATTTAAGCTGAAACAGAATAGTTTCTTGGAATGATTACTGGGAAGCTGGCAGAACCACAGTTAAAAACTGTCTCACTGTGTTGTTGGATGTGGAATATTTTCTCTCCCTACCCCTTGTGAGATATTTTCATTTATATTCATTTTCTCTGTGCTGCTCATGAAAAAAAGAAATTGGGTGGGTATGTGATTTAAGTAATTGGGTAAAAAATAAAAGAGAAGGGCTGCATTAAACAGTTCATCATGCTACAAAGGCTTTGGGATCCTGATGATTCTTTAGAAGTAATATGTCTAGGAAATGTCAAGTTTTATTAAGAATGTAATTTTCTTTAATTTTCTGGTAACTGATTAAACTTTGTATGTGTTGCAGGTCACGTGACATTTGGTAAAGTGTTAAAGTTTTAAGTAAGTATGAAATTCTTTTATTTTTTCAACCAGGGCCAATGTTAATCATGTGTGAGCTGTTCCTTTGCACAGGACACCAAAAGCTGTAGTTAGCAATGCCTTAAATTATTGGATGAAATGTCCTTAAATTTTAGTTAGGGAAGGGAAGGTCTTCCATGAAATTCATTGCACGTAATTGATTCTGGTTTGCATCTGCCTAATATAACCCTAATTTACATGGAGTTCAAATTGGTATTTTTGAGTTCCTTAAAAAATCAAAACTAGGCACACAACATAAAGTATGTTTGTATATATATCATTAGATCTACAACTCTTGTGTGAAATATATTTCAGTGTGGTACATATTTGATGTAATAAAAGGTACAGTAGTTTTTTCACACTATGCATTATGGATAGCTATACAACAAGACATTGAACCTGAAACTGTAGATTTAGCTGTTAGAAGCTTGTAATGTAAACAGTTATTAAGTTCTTCCCAGGCCATTATAAATAACAAATTTTGTATAGTTTTTTTCATTATTAAAATGGATAATGTTTCTTTCATATTCAACACATCTGGTAACAGATGTTTTTAGAAAGAGGAATTGAGCCCCTGGTTTTTGTAAAAGGCACAGAGTAGCCAAGCAACATTTAGCTTCTAAGGGAGGACTGTACCACATAGACTTGGTTAATTACTGCATTCTGATTTAAGATTTCTTTAATTTATGATCTATTCATCAAATGATCTATAAACATAATGGAGAGAACAGTGGAATGCCTGCAGCCGAGGCAAGCCACGGGCTGTTCAGATCTGCTTTGATCTGTACCGAAACAAGCTGTTGTACTGCCATCTTCAGGAAGTCTGGAAATGACACAAAATGTACACCCAGTAGTCATTTATTCTTAAAGTGTTTGAATAAAAATGTAACACTGCCATACTTTGTCAAAGTGATGCCCCTGTTAAGAATTTTACAGGTCTGTGTTAGCTTGTCTGTGCTGTGTGTGATTATACACATTTGTTGTGAAAGGAGAATTGAAGGAATCTTGTAACACACTCGCAGAGTCGAGGCTTCTGCTTGCAGTTTTGAGTTATATGGACGAAATATATTTCAGGAAGGTTCAATTCTGTAACATGTTGAAAACAGTTCCTTTTAAACTGAACTGGTTATTATAATGTGATGATATTCTGGATATACATCTTACGTTGGACAGTTTTGACAAGATCTTCCTTATTGTCTTCTCTGAAATCTTTTATTGTTGCTGCATCTGGCTGTTAAATGTTACTTCACTTTACCAGAGATGAGATGTAAGTCCACAAGCAACTGTACCTCAGTGATACTGGACATTTTTCAGCACCTCACAGCTGTGTAGTTCCAACCATCTGTCCAGGGATGCAATCTGTTGTAAAAATATTTGTAGTGAATAAAATTCACCGCTGTGAACAATAGTTTCCAAAGAACTTGCATTTATCTACTAAAAAAGTCTTGAGTCAGTGTTGCAGCTGCTGAATTTTGTACTAATTAAAGATGAGAAGATGACTGTGAAATAAGGGGATGTTGAGATGTTTAAGGAGACAAGTATCTCCCATTTCACATTGCCATCCCAGCATTTGCCTAAAGGGACTGAGAGTAACTTTAAGATAATGTGTGTAGATGGCTGGTAGCATAACCAAAATACACATGAGACTCCTTTGAAATAGAATTCTATTATTATAATTACATTAACCCACTTTGTGACTCTGAAGAAAACAGCGAGTGTCAGAACTAACAATAATGCTATGTTATATTGATAAACAGATTACTTATTGTACAGCATACATAAAAAGCCACTGTAATATAAGTATTGAGATTTGTTTCCATTATTGTGTACATGACAGCTAAAAAAATTATTGAAGTCTGTACTCTGTGGGATTGCATTACTGATTTAGGCTTGCGTAACTTATCCTGAACACACAGTGGACAGGAAGTTATGTTAGGACTCTTCTTGTCTGACACTTCTGATTTGTCATTTGTAACGAAGAGCATCAGTGTCTCTTGAAAATATCTCTTGCATATTTGTTTTCACGGGACGTAAGGCATATGTGTCAACAGTGTGTAATTCTTATGTTGTGTATAGTAGTTCCTAGCAACTTTAATATAAACTTCCTGAAGGGCTTCATTGAAAACTAGTTGACTCTAGTTATAGCTGATGAGACATATCCTGAAAGACTGTTGTTGAACCCATTTGTGGCATGTGATGTGGCCACACACTAACAACACAGTGTTCTCCAGTGTGTCCTAATAGGTTGTGTGGGATTTTAAACAACACATTCAGTGAACCTAGACAGAAGACATGACACATGATATTTGGTAACAGTAAACTTGACAGTTCACTTTCATTTGTGACTTTCTGCACATCCTGTGAGGACAGCACCAGGACGAAGGTAAGGTCACTCACTGGACACAAATAGAGGCCACATTCATCTGCTGATTATGAGTTCACAGTGCAATAAACATGGGAATTTCCATTAATTAAAGCAAGAAAAATAAAAGTATTTTTTAAGTTTCCAGTTTGTTTTAATATGAACTCCCATTTTTAAGTTGGTACTGCCCTCTCTTTGTTTTCTTTTTTTACAGTGTAGGAAGTTTCACAGCAGATTATGGCACGCCATACTTGTAGTTCTCAAAGTACAAAGAGAACACAAAGTATGAATGCATCAGAATTAAGTGATCAAATGATTGTACCCATGATAATGAAAGCATTCCCCAGTGATCTTTTAACATGTTTCTTATATGACAGTACATATCCCACACTCACGTAACAATGTACTGTTTGTTACTCATAAGTCAAAAAATATTGCCTCTAAAGATATAGTTGGAGTTGTAAATTTTAGCTTATTCACCAACTTCGTTGCGATGTCTCTGTCCTATTGTACCCCTTTGGACCCAGATAAATGTTCAGTAACAACTGTTCCTATTTCTGTCATAAGTCTTATATACAGTCAGTGCCAAGACAGCAGTTTCTTAATTGCTGCTACAATGAAGAGAGGAATTTCAGTCGGTTTTTGCATCCCTGGCATGTGGAACTGCACACTTAATAGTGCAGCATTGTAATCTTCATATTAATTTTCAGGCTTTAATTAAACTGTTGTCAAAACTCATTCTACTTTTATTTATAATGTTGCTAGTAAAGCAATTTGGAGCTCTGTAAGACTAATGTCCATGTTCCTGTGTGCCCGGTTTTTATGGGATAGATATTGGTACTACGTGACATTTACAACATTTTATTTGAATTGAATTCTTTGCAGGTCACACCATCTCAAATGGATGAGACTTAAGGTGTTAGTTCTGTAGCTGGAATATTTTTAAGAGTTTGACACATTTACAGCCTTAAAAATATTGTTAATGCCATTCAAATTTTGTCTGTTATTACAATGATATTTAATGTTACTTCAAGTAGAACTAATGCTCAGTTCAGTGGAAAGTTTAATACAGTGAAACTCGCTTAAGAAAAACCCAGTTAACCTGTTGAAGACGAAGCGTATCTGTATTATATAAGGACTCAGCGTGTGCCGGGCTGTAAACACTCTCCACTTCGGTTATAAAAACCAGTCTCTTAATGTTTTATAAGGCAAAAGTTGCTGTTTGTGCTGAGATCCGTACAAAACACATAAACGCAATGTGAGCACCACGTAGAATTTTTTAATGTCAAACCTGATGGTACATAAAGTTACCACTAGGCTTTAAAAGGTTAAGAAAATTTCCTGCCTAAGAAGTCAGAATAAAAAAGCACCAAAATTCTCCCATTTCATTAAAACTACCCGTTTTAAGAAATTTCCAGCTTAAGAAGTAGGATTTTCTTGGAATTTTCAAAATTTTCTTAACAGAGTTTCACTGTATTTCACATTTGTAATAAAAACTGACACTCATGACAAATGTTGAATGCATAAATCATTAATTTATTTTGATGGTGAATTTGTTCTTCTCTTCATGCCTTCCTAGTGTGCTGCATGTGTTTTACTGAACTATGCTAATGCAAGTGTTCTTTAAATATATTGTTACGTTCCATGCATTTTTCTGTCATATGCCTGTAATAGAGCTGTTTCATTGATTGAAATTTTATGTCACCCTTCAAGCTGTAGCAAATTTGATTAAACGAAATGTGCTAATTCTCTTCAAGATGGTGGATTTGAAGGGTATCAAAAATGAGAAAGGGTGTGAATGAGTTATGTAATATGATTGCTGAGCAGATATTAAGACTTGAATTTATGCCACGTCTCATAATACCTTCCATCAGTGATAAATTATTGTACGAGAAGTTGTGGAAGTAGCACAGATACCTGTGATAGGAATGGAAGCTGTTGTTGTAGATAGGATAATGGAGTTATTACGTAATAACTTTTAACCCTGTTACTATGAGAACTATTTCCATATTTTTTATACAGTCTTAAATATTGTACATATGTATGTAAGAATAACAGACTAAATTTCTTCTGCCATTTCAAAACTGGTATATAAGTACGTTAAAAAGGCACTTTTGAATTACCCCACTCTAGAATACTCAAAGTGAAATACTTGAAGTTGGACTTTCATTTTTACTGTTGCAGAGATTTTTCTCTTGGAATGTATACGAAACACAAAAATGATAATGTTTCTGACAAGGACACAAATAAAATTCTTAATGACTTCATTGTTCTCATTTCATTTGTCTGTACTTTACTTACCTCCATTAGCTGTAAGATCATTTCAAGATCCTCAGTCTCTGTTCTGTGGATTATCAGCAGTTCAAGTGTTGTAATGTGCATGCTTTTGAGGCTTACCTCCAGTGCACTGGCTCAGATTTTGGTAATACTGAAAACCAATGCAACACAGCTTACATATTGCATTTGCATGTATAAGAAAGGGGCTACCTAATTAATATCATTTGAGAACTAGTGTGAATATACTTTAAAATTGTTTATTGTTTGAGTACATGAATTAAATCAGTATGTTAAAAACATATATTTGAGGCCAACTGCAAACCCCCCCCCCCAGAATAAACAAAGTGACATCTTTAATGTGGGACTTTTTATTTTTTATTTATAAATTTGTTATGAGCTTATTTACTACTACTACCACAACCATCACCACTGCTTCAGAGATTCTGTCTTGGAATGTATAGGAAATGCTAATAGTGATAATATTGGTGAGAGAAATCAACATAGACTGACTATTAATGACTTCTGTGTTCCATCTTTTTACCTTTTCATATTTTGCATGGGTATGGATTTATACATAGGTAAACTACCTGGGATATGGTGGTGTACCTATTAGATAGCCTCTTTTACATTTCTGAAGTAGTATACGGCCATTTTTCTTTATTATTTTTTTTTTCAGGGATATTTTGTTGTGTTTAAGTGGAGCAACAGGGATATTCTGATGCATCTGTTTGATGACCTTTGTTACTTTTTCAAAGTTGGTACAATCTGTGACAATTTAATTTTACCAACCACAGTAACAGTCAAACTTCACTTTCAGGAACAGAAGGTAGCAAGGCTTAGGAAATGGCTTCAAGTTTAAGATATCATCTACAGAAAATAGCTAGTCCAAAAAATATATCACCCATCTGCATTTCAAGCAATGAAGCTAAAACACGCCTTTCTCAAAATATCCAAAGTTCCCAGACATACTATAATACTTTGCAGTTAGCAGTAACAAATAGGTTGAGGTAAGTAAATTTATTTAATAATTATGTTGAAACTATACTAAAGTGCTTGAATCATTGTTATGTATGCATATCATTTTTGACTTTGAGGCATTCATAACTACCAGGTATATTTATTTTGAATGTACAGCAGAATTTGCTTGTAGTGTAATCCAGGATCTGTATTAGAAAAAACTTACTCTATTATGTTTTATTATGATACTGAATGTAGTGTACTGGAGACATCAGTTAACAGGAATGTGCTAAGAAGTTTAGCTGTAGTGTACTCCAGTGACTTTTACGGTCTTTTAAGTAAATGTAAAATGCTTTACATGACGGTGTGTTGATTGATACTGGACTGTCCTAAGGTTGTTTCTTGGGACAGCTTGGTTTGTAATAATTTTGACTGTGCATGGAAGTTGTAATGGCCCTTACTTTTTATCCTCATATAATTTTATTCTGTGAGGGTGAAGAAATTAAAATTATGCAAGATGTGGGATTCTTGCAGCATGGCTGATAAAGGTTAAATTCCTCTGGAATATTTTGCCATGTAAACTGGCAAACAGTCACATTTTGGAGGAGCATAATGTGTTCAACTTTGGGGTCAAGCAGTCCAAGAAGAAAGGCAAAAATCTCCTTGGACTGCTGGATCCTCAAGATCAAGGCACTGCATTCTTTTGGAGTGTCAGCAACTACGACCCAGTTGACAAGGCATAACATACCAGAAGACTTGAATCTTCATGTTCCATTTACCTCCAAATGAGTAAACCATATTTTAGCATTAGCCACAAGGAAAATAATGGTATTTATAAGAGCGATTGTTGACATGATAGACTATGTTTTGTTACAAGAGGGACAAGTGACACCTCTTTCCCTTGGACTTGTGAATTTGATGTTTTAAATGACATTTGTACTTATAAGAAAGAACACAGATTTCATGACCACAGTTCATGGTCTGTATTATGTGTACTCCTAGAGATACTTCATACCTTTAATTTTCTCCCATGCAGTGTCACAGAAACCTCCCATACTGCCATAAAGAGTCCAGTCAGAGGAATATGCTTATCACCATCAGGAATTTGTGCAGTGAGAAAGCTGGAATGCTGTTCTGAATTTGTTTCATCACCAAAGAAGAATTCTAACAATTTTTTGTATGGAGTAAGTGAGGAAGCCATAGATAATGGAGATAGAATGATATTACTTGACCCACCAAAAATAATAGCTCTCTTATCTCAGGGACTGAATGCCAGAGAACACTGGATAAAACTGGGCAAAGGCAGCTTTGGAACTGTTATTCAAGCAAAACACAAAGGTTTGTTATGAAGTCACTTCAGGTCAAAGACCTGTTTTGCCACTTATCCACAGGTAACTTATAGTACAGTGAATAAACTGCACATTTATTACAATAAGCAATGAACAGTACTAGAGTGATGCCTATGAAGTTCATTGTTACAGAATTACATCAAGAGATGATTTGGTGAAAATATCAATATAAATTGACCTATGTGCAACTAATTCTGAGTACTACACAATTTAGTAGCACATATTCAGTTTATGAAGTATTTACATTTGCCCATTACAACTCTTTTGCTGTTGAGATCACCAGTGGCCACTTCTAGGCTTAATGATTATTTTGGCTGCATAATATGTACATAACAAGAGCATGCAAATTTATGCCACTGATAATTTCAGAAGCAAGATGAAGTTTCTGTTTTTCTGGGACATTGCACCATGTCACTGGGTGATAGCTGTTCAACCACCACAATGCCCCAGAAGAAGTAACACCTCAATTGCACCACTGTGAAAGGCTGAGAAGTAGCATTTAGAAGTAATATGTTGGAAGAACACATGATGTCGATTTTCCTTAAGTGTGTCTCTTGACCAGAAGTCAACCTATCATTATACTTTGATGCTTGAGATCTGCTTGTGTGTAGCTAATTTTATGGAGTCTTGAAATTTAGAAGTGTTGGTGTGTCAGACAGTAGACTTGCGCACTGGGTGTGCTGTATGTAAATTTATTTATTTACTGTTCCTTTTCAGGTGAAGATGTAGCTGTGAAAGTAATTCCAAAAAGCAGGTTTAGAAAGTCATTAGGGTCACTGAGGAATGAATCTAATGCTTTAAAATTGTCCCACAAGAATGTGGTAAAGGTGCTACAAGTAACTTCTACACAGGGAGAATATGGTCTTGTCTTCATGGAACTTTGCAATGGCCCAAATCTCCAGTCTCTGATCTCTGACCCAACATTTGTCATCAACAGTATGCGCAGAACAAGGTGCACACCACAAAAGCTTTCGTAGTATGTAGCACATTACATATTCAGAATATGCAAGTCAGGTGGTTGGGTTTGACAGTAATGTGTCCTGTATGAATTATATTTGAGATACCATTAAGGCAAATGAGATTTCTGTGGTTCCCCTTATGAAGGAATTATTACCTTAAAAACTTTTCCCTTCCACATGTCTCCCACTTCATAATCACCCTGAGATCTTTACATTTTAAAGTAGCACTAAGAAGATACTTGCACACTCCTTTCACTCTGTAGATGAATTTCTTATGTGTACTGATAACCAATAATAATGACGTCTAAGACTGTATATAAAATGTTTAAAAGTATTTTGCCATGTGAAGTTCTGTACATTTTGTAAGTTTTTGTATGTTTATGACTTATTCCACATCCTATTGTCTTGTGACAAAATTATGGACCAATGGAATGTGTGTGTGTGTGTGTGTGTGTGTGTGCTAATCCAAGTGTTGTACTGCATGACATAGTACACAGACTTGATTAAAGGGTTCTTTACTTTAAAATGTTATATAATTTCATTGCTCATGCATAAATGTTATTTTGCTTACACCTGTAAGAAAAGAATGGCTTTTCCTATGCTGATTTTCACAAAACTCGTAAGTGCTTAAAGGATTATTAGCAGATTTTTATACTAAATTTCACCCAAGTTAGAGACTAAATGCAGGAAATACAGACAGAAATCCATTTAGTGTCTAACTAAAGCATGGATTCCACTGTGCCAAATTTCACAGAGGCCTACAAATTAATTCCAGATATTAGAATACCTCTGTTAAGAACAAGAGGCATTCTAATTTGTGTTGCAGATATGCTCTTGATATCGCATTTGCTCTCGATCACTGCCACAGCAACAAGATATTACATCTGGATGTGAAACCTAGTAACATCATGGTTTGCCGACTGGATTATTGCAAACTATGTGATTTTGGAAGCTCTCATATTCTGGGAGATGAAGAATACTGGAATGTACCAGATAACGTGGTAAACTTCTGATGCTTTGCCTTTTTGTAAAAAATTCTATATGCTTCTTAACAAAAGATTTAATATAAAGATAGAACATGTCAGATTAAAATATAACTGTACTAGTGGAACAAATAAAAATGTGAACTGTCAACTATAAAGTTTAGTTATGTTATAAATTATTCAATTTTCTTTCAGAACACTGTGATGTATACAGACCCACATATACTCCAAGGTAAATTGCCCTCTGAAAAGTCTGATATTTACTCCTTTGGGATCACATGTTGGCAACTACTGTCTCGTGAAATTCCATATGAAGGTTACACATTACATACAATAATATATAAGGTAAGTGTTGTTACCACCTGCTATGGGTCTCACTTGTACCCATGACGAGACAGATTACTTTCGATTGAGGTTCACACTTTACTTTCACACTCCTACCACTTACAACTTGGATCCCAAGATTTCTTTAATTCCCTAAAACTGACTGTTGCCAGTCGTGGCAGATCTTCTTCTGCTGCCCTTGTTTTCCTACTCCCCGTTCTTGTCTCCAACCTCACTCCCGTTTCTTTTTATTTCCTTGTGTCCCTCTATCCATACTGTAGAGCAAAACTATAAAGTCAGAGGGTCCTTCCTCAGATTGAGGTTGGACACACACATACAAACAAAATGTTTCCCTTTCCTTACATAGAGGGGTGGGGAGGCTCAACTGGGGCTCAAACTCAATGCTTGGCTAGTGTTTCATTTCAACTTGTCTGAGATTTAATTACACAAGTTACACCACATCAATGAGCCTGTCAGTATGTTTCATGGGTGTGCTTTCTGCACGTGGAAACATCTTTTGTTCTAACAGTCACAGCCTTTTTTGCATGCAGAAGTTGTCATTCTTAATGTGATTGTGTTTTAGGAATGTGTTGTGATTAAGACAATTAAAATATTATGTAATTACTAGTTATGGGGACTATTTAAAAGTTTGAGTTCTATGTGATTTGAGTTTTATGCATGTACTGTCACTGGAAGTTGTAGCTGGGTGGAAAGAACTCCTGTTCCTCATTTTTGGTCACTGGTTTAACACACTTCATTACTTTATAGCATAAAATGAAACACTTGGGAAATGACTGTTTTACAGGTAGGCTCTGGTAGGCTGCGACCAAAGCTTATACAAGATGTTAAAATAGAGGATCAAGCTTTCATCAATCTGTACAGCCTTTGCTGGCATCAGGATCCCACTAGCAGACCATCTATCTGCGGCATCATCCACGAACTTAACAAAATTGGTGCTTCTTTAAACACACCTAGTACATAGTAATATTAAACAAGTGTTTCAGAAAATATCTGAGTTTGTACCTGTGATGCCATTTGTGCCCATGTCTTTTTTAAATCAAGGATGATTCTTAACATTATAAGTAGCAATACAATAAGTGTACAGTGTTTCTCAAGTAAGATTTTATTACAAAAAGTATTAATAAATTTTATGTATCGCTCATTTTTGTACACAAGTTAACAGGGAAAACTTCACGCATCAGGCATATCTCCTCCAGGTACCAGCTGAAAAGAAAGAACATTATCAGTACAAGTATTAATGTATGTGAAGCAGTTTGTTGAGAGAGATGTATCAGTCCCTGCAGGCACTCCATACACAAAGAAAAAGCTGCAAGAACTGATGCAAAGACATGTGTGTGTCCATCTTTACCTGTATCAACAACACTCTTGTAGCATGAATTTCAATTATATTTTATACTGAGACGTCTTATTTAAATATACACCTAAAATGATATTTAGAAGCCACATCAGTCACAGCTGTCACTTCATTCAGACGCTTAGATATAGTAAAAATATGTAAATATAAATGGTGGACCTTGGTAAGATAAGATGTATTTTGCATTACTTATGTACATACATACATACACACATACTTACGTATGTACACACACACACACACACACACACACACACACACACACACACACACACACACACACACACACACACACAGAGTACAATGTTTTCAATACACTGAATGTTTTATGAAAAATGGATTGAACTCAGCAAGACAGTCATTTTGTGACATTTAAAGGCTTTTCTTTTTGTTAGGATGTCCAAGTCTTCGTAGTAGGACTTCACTACTGCAAAAACACTGAATCAAAAAGTTACATAAAGTAAGGACAAAATTATTATTTCAATGTGTGGCATCTTGTGCTTCATGTGCACAATCAAGTGGTTAAGGACCATCCAAGCACAACTATTTACTGAACAAATATTTGACAGTCCTTACCAATTGACTGTAAGAAAATTGTTACTTAGCCACTGAAAAGTATTGTAGTGTGACTAGCATCAGTAGTATGCAATTGGTTATATAGATTCATATTTTATCTGACAGCTATTATTTGCCACTTCCTATCAGCTTGTCATATTAACATAACCCACTCAGCTGACTGCCCACAAGCACGGCACACTAGCAGCAGGAATGGACAAGTGATAGTTCTAAGGATCCTATGCGCATGTGCATGCATGCGTGCATGAGTGTGTTCGCACGTGCCCATGTGTACAAGACTTGAAGGTTGTAAATGTAGTGCCATGTGCTTATCCTATATACTTTCTGCTAAATGTAGATTTTATTTACAGTCACTTCTCTGTAGGATTCATACAATGGTAGTACAGCTGAACTTGGTTATAATGACCTCAGTTTGTGCGACACCTCGGATATAGTGTTATACATTCTGTGGTACCAACTAATTCCCCATAAGGCATGGGTTTTTCTGCCTTGCTTAGTATGACACACCTAAGAGCATCTACCTGGGATATAATGACATTGCCAATCATCTGCTCCAATATAAGTTTCTGAGAAGCGGGCTATTTTGAGAATTCAACCATTCCTTGTCCTTGAGAAGACAAGCTCCCTACTCTTTCAGGTAGCTATATATATTCAAAGCCTGGAAAATGACAATAGTAGTGGTGGTGACTGTGCTTGATGCTTCCCTGTACTTTTCTACTCCTGTTTCTAACAGGACACTGGTAAAGTGATATCATGGCATAAACATTTAAGTGATATGCCTGCTGCTGGCTTGTATTTTGTCTTGAAATATTTTTCCTTCTCTTTTATCATACACCTCACTTAGAGTGACAGTTGTTTATAACGACACTATTTATTTGGTCCCTTCGATGACGTTATAACCAAATTTGACCATCACATTTGGGATTCTTCATGCTTTAGACTTTGTCCACTGTGTTGTATTTAAAATCAAAGTTAAAATCCTGTATTCGGGGAACAGGATCAGGCTGTGCCCTCTGACAACAGGAAGGGACATACATACTCAGGCCTGGCAGGACAATGTCCAATGGACTCAGAGCAGCTTTTCATATTGCGTTCAACCAAGTAGGTGTTTTGCCTGAGGACAGGGACTGCTTATGTCCCCCAGGTAATGTGTTTTAATTTTTATTTTACCCGTGGGACTGCCGACAAAGTCCAAAAGTGATGCACCATGGTCAGAACATCCCTTACATATGCCAGTATGAATGAGCAGTTTTTTAATGACAGGAACCGTCAACAGATGGATAGGAGAATGCTGGTCTGAAGAATTACACTTCAAAAGTTGAAAACATTTCACTATAAAATGTGTTATCACCTTCTTTACTTCTAGAGTGCTAAAATAAAACATAAAAAACAGTAAATTGGCCTGCTGTTTTGTATACATCTGAAACAGTTATTTACTTTGATGGTAGAACATAAATTACAACTGTTTATATGAAAACAAACTGCTTGGGAAAATATCCGGCCTATGAAGAAGAAAGTAAGTGAACAATTTAGGTTATGATACAACAAAGAACTATGTCATACATATTCCTTCCTAGAGCTAACACAGTAGGCTGGACATGTAGCTGTGATGGAGGAGACATGGCATGCATACAGGATTTTGGTGGGAAGACATTTTGCAAAATGGTCACAAAGAGTGCTAGAGATAGCAGGCTAACTTTTAACATGGTTCTTTGGGAGGTGAATAGAAATGGCTCTGGATATCATCAAATGGCAGAATGGAGGTCATATGATCTGCCAGACAGTTTTAAAAAATAAAATTACATGATCAGTATGTTAAATGTAAGTAATATGACAGAACCAAATAGCTATTTAATGCAGCATATTGTTTTGTTGATACATACCATTGTAATGTTATTCCCATTTAGTAGAATCTGATCAAGCTTGGTAATTCTTCTGCCTTCTGGGGTGGACTCATACTCTGTGACATCTTCGAGCAGCATATTCACAAAGTCATCAAAACCCAATAGCGTGCCAACAATTTCTTTATCATTCTTCATAATGATATGGATTCGTGAACCAATACATTTGTCCACAAGTTCTGTAAAATATATAAATGAAATTAAGAGAGCTTCCTTTTAAGCAGGGCACTTCATAGGTTAAAGTGCTATTATATACCATGGTGACAGAGATCTCAGTTCCCAAAAGTCTGATATCATAGTACAGTACACACATGCAAGGTTAAGGATCACGGTGCTGAATGCTGCACTGGGAGAGGAATGAATAAAAAGAAAGAGTGCTGTATGGCAATTCTATACATGACCCACACTTTAACAAACCATTTATATACACCAGGCCTTTCACACACACTTGCATTTCTGTAGTGTAAGCTGTCTATAGTGTAAATGTAAAGGGACGATTATATAATTTACACTTTGTGATCTGGCGGGCAAGTCTCGAAAGGGTTTGCATTGACTGGGGTAATTTGCTGAATCAACAGAACTCAATTTCAGGAGAATCATAAGGATTTCCTGTTGTACGTTACAAGACATATTTTACTATGATAAATACAACAGCTGTTACTGAATCTTACCCTGGCATTACCATGTAACATGCGCTGTGGGTGAAACCATGTGCCTGTACGATGCTTTTCGAAACTAAGTTAGGTTAGCGGAATGATATTGCAAAATACCAACCAGTTTCTTCAGATACTTATAATGATTAATCTTCTGCATTATTTATATAACTAACTTATACAATTTGAACACGCAGAATTAATTGAAAAATGAAAATAAGATTATGTTTTACCTAAGGGAAGCAAAGTAGACGGATTAGACGTTACAGACGTCGCCATCTTTATACAAATTCACAAGCGGGGTTTTCTGACCAATAGCGGGCCTGTACTGTGTTTGGAGATCTAGCCAATAGTGTCATCAGTTGTATGATGCATACTTCAGCTAACATGGCGGTGGTGTGCGAGGTAGTTGTGCAGTGCAAGTGCAGTAATGTTTTTGTTAAAAACGCTGGATTCTGAAATAACTAACAGTCAGTTTACGAAGAAATCCAATGGATAAACGTCAAGAAAGCCAGGCATAACGGTATCGCAGAAATCGAGTGAGTACCGAATACTATAACTTCAGTTTTCCGTAGTTTTGACAGGCACGCTAAAGTCATTATTACAGCTAGTGCTGGAGTCTCACTATTGTAGGTGCAGAAAAAATAGTACGCGAACGTCAAAGAATGGCTGTTACTTCGAAACAGTGTTGCATATTATATACTAATTTCGTTGCACTGCTTGTAAATCGGTACTGACGAATTATGCGGTTCACAGTGGACATTCAAATTAATAAATTGTCAATGTTAATATGGATTGCCAGTAGAAGAATAGATAACGAAATATTTGACAGTGGGTTGTGTTGGGTAAAGTAATTTGGTTTTATGGTGCATGATGAACATCGTTTGCCCATAGCGTGGTGATAATACTTGTTAGGCGATGAAATATAAAATGTTGCATTCAACAATGTTTGTTTTTAAATTATTATGATATGCTTTGAGAAAACGGGTCGATATGTGTCTGGTAGATCAGTGTGTGTAATGTTTAGAATATTATTAGGAGTGTGGGAATTCCATAGTTTTACCTGTGCTGTATATACTACCAACTTTAACAGTGCACAACTAAAACCGGAGCGGAACGTCCGTAATTTTATAAGACATTATTCTGTGTGTGAACAGGGCGGTACATAGCCGAGTTCATTCTTTCGCTGTGTTAGAATCTGTTATATTGTTTGGGTTTTGAAATTCAAAGATTTCTACAAGTTTTACTTCCAGTATAACATTTCTTAACATGCTAGCATTTTAGGTTGATGGATTGTTAGACACCGTCCGAACCGCCAGCTGGAGGACCACTTCTTTTCGGATGTCCACCGATACTTATTTGTTGTATTCTCAGCCACTCTCCATGTCCTTAGGCCATCTCTTCCATCGACAACCAGAGGGTACTGAAATTGAATTTGAAACTTGCTTGCATTTCCCACATTTCCGTATTTTGGCATCAGGAGTGGGATTCAGTTTTTAAAGAAGGGTCGTCTTCCTACTTGCACTCCCAATTTAGATTCTGAATTACATATAATCACTAATAACAACATGGCGGACCCACTACGTGTGAAGTGTGATACATTGTGAATGTGTGAAATACTGAAGTCTTCGTTCTTCTGGGATTTTACACAGCGTGGATTGGTAGTTTGTTACCAGCATACGCTGCGTAAAATGCCAGAAGAATGAAGATCTCATTTGCTGCCGAAACCTGAAACCACATATATGAGCTACTCTTTGTAAGTCAACAGTTGCAAATTGAGACTGTGTAAATCCTTGAGGTTATGTCAGAAAAACGCAACGTAGATAGGATCTGTGTCAAAGTAACAAGTTCTTAAAAATCTGTGTAGTCGGAATCGAAAAGTCGGTGGTGGTGGTGGTGGTGGTGGTGGTGGTGGTGGTGGTGGTGGTGGTGGTGGTGGTGGTGGTAGTAGTAGTAGTAGTAGTAGTAGTAGTAGTAGTAGTAGTAGTAATAAGGGTGTTAGCGTGGGTACATATATAATAAATTGCAAGAAGTAGTTTTTAAAAATTTAGTAGTAGTTTTTTTTCTCGCGCGTTTTCTGAAAAGTATGCTGTCACCTCCTTGTTAGCCCAGCCGTATCATAGAACAAAGAAATATCTTTACTGCATTACCGTTTCCCTAAGATATAAAGTGGTATCGTCCCTACAACGTCCACTCAGTATATGGCCTACGTTATTTTTTGTGGGGTGGCCGACTGCGTGGCACGTTGCGTCCGGTGACGCAGCCGCAATGCCTTGCTGTTGCTAGCGGTACCATACTTTCAGCAGACTGTAGAATGGGGGCATCGAATATTACAGGGGTTACATAACTTAGAGGAGGAGAATAAAGTCGCGGGTTGACCGTAGTTATCCAGCAGGAGGGAAGCACCGATGCATGCAATTTCCTGAACAGAATTAACTTACCCTACGGCCTGGCATAGACGTAAATTTACATAATTGTACAAACGACATTATCATCTTCATCCAGAGCATAACAAATTTCGGACGCCCCCGTATTTTTAAAAGAGAATAGTACCTGACATAAAGTATGGCGTTATGACCTTTCGAGTTATTACCGCAAAAATATTGCTGTGGTTAGAAATGTGTCGTAACACAGGAATGACCGCCAGATAAATTAATCCTTATGTCAGAAATGAAGTCAATATCCATCCAAACACCACTGAATTCCATTTATTATACAGAAGCATAGTGTTTGTTACGGAATGGAAGACCTAGGTACTGTTCTCGACAGGGAGTGGGATTTTTCTCTTTGTTAACAAGTCCAAGTGTCTCTGGGACTAATCTCACGTCATATCCAGTGGGTACGGAACGTACACCGAGCGGGGAGTGAAACTGATCAGTCGTCTGTACATAGTGACGAGGTTGAGGCTGTGTGGGACTCCTCGCCTGCATCTGCACTGTAGGAGAGAGAAACTTTATCCTCAGCCACGGATCGTATTCCTTAACACTGGGCCAGATTACTGGTGGGGGTTAAGTTGCTGCATACCGGAACCGCCAATGGTGATGGCGGTCTGTCGAATGGGGCCATGGCTTCAAACATACTTTGAATGGTTTAACCCGACACTGACACCTTCGTATGTTTGAAATGTGACACGCGCATTCGTTAAGTTGCGGTATTGATATGATTCTTTTAAGTGTCACGTCGTTGGTGTTGTTTGTCGTGTACGTCTGAGGTTCACGCGGGTTGTGCAGCTACAAGCGGAACCCGGCTGTAGCTGCAGAACCTCAGAGCGACTGATGGCGTTGGGCGCTCTGGAGTGCTCAGTCCCACGAGTGTACGTTACATTTTTATCGGTTTGTGAACTGTCTGCATCCCATAACTTTAACTATGAGTAAATATTGAATAATTTCTTTTAAATTAGGCGTCATTTTGGACGTGCAGTGGTACGATATGTATGCAGTCATGGTTCGTGTGGGGAGAAGGGGATTTGGTGAATAATCGTAGAAAATGCCATTACAAAATCTAGACACAAACTGTTGTCGTGTCGTAGGCACATATTTGTGTCTATTCACATTAAGGTCGATTCGCTTTATGCGGCACGACATGACAAAATATTTTTGTACGGTTTTGACGTGCTGGAGTTCACAGTAGGCGGTCACCGACAGGTAACAACGAAGACAAACGAAGACTGTCATTTGCATTGGGAGAGAATATTCTGTCTGTCACTGCTGGTAGATGTGAGTGCACGCTGGCTTTTGTCGTGTCGTTTCGTATCGTGCCATATAATGTGAATCGACCTTTATACGGCACGACACGGCACGACAAAAACCAACGTGCATTCACGTCTACCGTCGGTTAACAGACAGGCAAAATATTCTCTTCTCTCAATCCCAGCGACACTGTCTTTGTCGTCAGCTGTCGGTGACGGACTAGTGTGAAGTCGAACATGTGAAAACCATAAAATAATATTCTGTCGTGTCGTGTCGTACCTATCATGTGAATCGACCCTTTCTCATGCATGTCATTTCAGACACTTCGGTTCGACTGTACTTTTCACCCGTGTGTAATCCTCCGACGTTCTAAAATTCATTATTCTGAGAGTTTGAAGCAACTGAAGAGTTGCAGTGCGTCACACTGACCTGTGCGTGACAAACGAGATAATCCTGACTAGTAAAATCGTTGTGTTCTTCATATCCTGGCAGTGATATTCTCGTACAACAGTGTATTTTTACTGGACGTACAATGACAGTCATGAGCAACTGTTGTGCAGCGTTTCAATACGGCTGTGTGGTTTTGCAATTGCGAAATGTTTGGCATCAGTAACGTCACGTAGGATGTTGTTTGAAGAACAAACACAGTGCTGACTTTTGACCTCAAATTGAAGGGACATGAAGCCATGCAGGCCTTATGTCATGGGTCATCCGTAAACACGTTAGTATTTTGTGCCGCCTAAGAGTGAAAGATACTTGGTTGATGTATTTGTGTATTGTGGGACGGGGATCTCACTAATGTACTGAAGGGCTTAACAAGTCTTCTCTGTATTTCTCTCCAGTCATCTTAACTTTCGCTGTACCGAGGCCGCGGGAATAAGTGACATGGATTGACCACATCCACATCTTGCTCGAGCTGTCAGGCGTTTCCATCCAGCGTCATCTGTGCATTCCTTATAGCTATTCCATTCGCACCAATATTGATATTAACAACCACGTGATAACGTGCGGTAGTGACCTGGCTGATGGTCGCCAGAGTGAGCTAGACGGAACTAGGCACCAAGGGAGAAGCCTTGAGCGCTGTCATCCCCTCATTCGTGGGACTTCTTTCTGTGGCTTCAGTAGCAACAAGCGCTTAGGGCATGTTGTAGACCGGAGGGCGTTGCGAGAGTATAACAGTATGTGTAAAGGGGCAGGTCTCTACTCATACTTCGTCCTCTTATTATTCATCGGACGTCGTGTAGTAGTATATGGCGGTACTGTAGCAGTCCCTGTAGTGGAATCGTACCGGATGCTTTGCTGGATATGTGCATTGCGTTCGTGCGTCTAGGTCAGGGCTGTGGCTTTGTCAGCAAGTTGGTTCCTCGGCACATGCAGTTTGGCCGACTGTTAGGCTTTTATTTCTTCTTTGAGCAGGAGGAAGAATGCTGTCGAGTAGGCAAACACGTAATCTGAGCTCTAGCAGCTGTTTTTGTGCATGTGCGATGGGAAACTAAATCTGCTAGTTCGTACTTTTAACGGGGGTCATTGACGTAAGACGTGTCGCACTGTGTAGTTGTATCGCAGTCTGAACAACTTCGAGGAGGGAAGAATAAATTATGTCACGCTAAGATTTGTAGCAGTGCTGCTTATACAGGGTGTTCTTATAGGCCTGTTGCATTTTGACTGTGCAGCGCATTTAGTAGGGAGGCTAAGGTCAAACTACAACGACCGCAAGTCCATAGACCAAGAAGAAGAAGAAGAAGAAGAAGAAGAAGAAGAAGAAGAACGTATTTAGTATTGAATTCCTGGAGTTCTAGCACACTTAAGCCAACACCGTTTCCATACTGTTTCGTACTTAACAGATCACTTTTTCGGAGTGCGTGCATCATAACTAACTAACTCCATGGAGCAGAGACCTTCTTGAGAAGCTAACAGTTTCTCAACTAGTCAAGAAATTCCCCGCATTTTATGGAACCCGAAGGTTCATTACCGCATTCACAAGAGCCCGCCACCTGTCCCTATCCTGAGCCAGCTCAATCCAGTTCATGCCCCCCATCCCACTTCCCGAATATCCATCTTAATATTATCCTCCCATCTACGCCTGGGTCTCCCAAGTGGTCGTCTTCCCTCGGGTCTCCCCACCAAAATCCGGTATGCACCTCTCCCCTCCCCCATACGTGCCGCATGCCCCGCCCATCTCAGTCTTCTCGATTTGATTACCCGAATAATATTTGGTGATGAGTACAGGTCATTAAGTTCCTCGTTATGTAGTCTTCTCCAATCCCCTGTCGCCTCGTCCATCTTAGGCCCAAATATCCTCCTCAGCACCCTATTCTCGAACACCCTCAGTCTTTGTTCCTCCCTCAGTGTGAGAGACCAAGTTTCACATCCATACAGAACAACAGGTAAAATTATAGTTCTGTATACCCTAATCTTTGTGTTTTTGGATAGTAACCTGGAAGACAAAAGATTCTGCACCGAATGATAGCAAGCATTCCCCGACTTCAATCTGCTCTTAATTTCTTCATGAATGGAGTTTCGATTCGTTAGGGTTGCTCCCAAATATTTGAATTCTTCCACCCTTTCAAAGGATTTATTATCTATAATTATGTTGTGATTGTGTCCTGCATTCTGATTTCGAGACATGACCATGTACTTAGTTTTCTCAGCATTTACTTCTAGACCAGTCTCCTTACTAGCAATAATTAAATCTTCTGCATTTTTCTTTATACTATGTATGCTTCCACCCAATATATTAACATCATCAGCATAAACCAGAAGCTGATGTGTACCATTCAATTTCAAGCCCTCCTGGTTTGCCTGAACCCTCCTAATGGCATATTCTAAAGCAAAGTTGAAAAGCAATGGCGACAGAGCATCTCCTTGTTTCAAGCCATTCTTAATAGGAAACGTGTCAGACAAATGTTTGCCCACCCGAACTCTGCTATACGTTTCACTTAGGCACATTTTTATTAACCTTACTAGTTTCATGGGGATACCGAACTCAATGAGAATATTATACAAGACCTCCCTCCTAACTGAATCATAGGCTTTCTTGAAGTCTATAAATAGCTGATGCACTGCCTCATTGTATTCCCATTTTTTCTCAAGTATTTGACGGATGCTGAATATATGATCAGTAGTTGGCCTGTTACGTCGAAATCCACACTGATGATCCCCAATAATTTCCTCTGCATATGGAGTTAACCTTGACAAAAGAATGTTGGATAGAATTTTGTACGTAGTCGACAAAAGTGATATGCCTCGATAGTTACTACAATGTGTTTTATCACCCTTTTTATAAATAGGCGCAATGACCGACTCCTTCCATTCCTCAGGCAATTTCTCCTTATTCCAAATAGAAATAATAAGTTTATGGATTTCAGACCGAATAATCCTACCCCCTGCTTTAATCAATTCTGCTGGAATCTGATCAATACCTGGTGATTTGTGACTTTTTAGCTTTTCAATAGCCAGTGCATGCGTCATAAAGAATAAAAAATAGCATATGATTTACCTTACGTATTAGTCGGCTGTTGATACTTCTAAAAAAATCATCAGCACTCTTTCGTTGTAAAGCACCGATCTGAACATTCTTGTGCACGTAAAGGGACATTACATACATGAACATTTATTACTTGAAGGCGAATTTGGATCTCCAAGTTCAGTTTGAAATCTAAAGTCGCGTTAGAGTTTCTGTGTACTTGTAAAGGTAAAGGCAAACGTTAAGTCCCTGTTCCCATCATAAAGGCTTATTACGGAATGGAGGTATGCCTGCATTTATTCCTAATATCGGCACTTGATGGAGGTGAGTGGTAAGCTTCACGCTCCGAGGGCTTTACCCCCGGTGAAAGAACTTACGTTATCCCTTGATTGTGCCTGGATGGCCTCCAGAGTTGGTCTGGACCCTTTTGGGCAAGGAATCAATCTCTGATTGTATCAGAAATCGAGCAGCGATTTTTCGGTTGTCCGGTCTGCAGCCTAATTGCTGCAGACTGCACTATTGCAGCTGTGTCTCGCTGTGTGTGTGTGTGTTACGCAAAGTGCCCGAGGTGAAAACATATGTTGTAGACAACACAGCTTTGAAGCAAAGTTATGCATTAAAGGCGAGTTTACACTGTTCACTTTGGATGAATAACTAAAAGTGAACAGTGTAAAGAGTCCATTCATCAAAAGTGATCGTCCAAGATGAAGGATGAACGAAAGTTGGCTGTGGCCAACTTTCGTTCGCTGTAGATGAATCATCCTGGATGAGTAATCGAAAGTGACCAATGTAAACGTGTTCCCCCGCGGTCAACAACGGGTGCTTCTACTGTTTGCTGTCTGGTTGCTTCTGTTGAGTTTGAAATACCCACTATGGTTTTCAAACGGAAAGACGACCACACACCGTTGGTGCTCGATTTTATGAAAGATCGAGAGTGCTTATGGAACAAAAAATCTGAACACTCTAGAAACAAAACCGGTCGAGAAAATGCACTAAAGGAAATTGTGCAGGAGCTGGATTTTCCGAACCTCACCGTAGAGGACCTAAAACTGAAAATCAAAACAATTCGTAGTAGGTATGCTGCTGAGCTAGGTAAGGTAATTAAATCAGACAAAAGTGGTGCAGGCCTGCACGACATTTATGTGCCAAAAATTGTTCTGCAGACATTCCCATGTGGTTTCTGAACATTCATTTATGTTCACTGGCCCATTCCTCTAACAAACTGTTTGATGCACCTAGTGCGTCGCGCCGCATAGTCCATGGTTTAATCTACCAATGTCGCTTTCTTCTTATGCTCGTTTTTTTCGATATTTTTTCTACATTCATTGGTTAAATAATCACAAACAACACCGATACCAAAACGCACGGGTTGAGTTGCCGCCTTTTAGAAGTGAACTGTTCTGTTCAGTGTTGATGAACAATGTAAGCAGTATTTGGTTCATACATTAAATTCACTTTGGATGATTTATCCACAATCATCATCCCGGGTGGCCAATATAAACCCGCCTTTATGGATCGGCCTGACTTTACGGGATGAGCGTCCAACTGTTGTAGTCTAGTCCGTACTCGCAACGAATGTTGCTGTGTAACAAAGGTGTTCATGGACAAAGTGGCACTGGGACAGGTTTTTCTGCGACTAGTTCGGTTTTGCGCCGTCAGTATTATTTCAGCAATGCTCCATTTGTTTTTATCACCGACGCTGTATAATCTTTGCAATTGACTGTCGTTAGGTAATACACATAAAATGATAATTTTATGAATAAATAATAAGTTCTTAATAAAGCAAAGAAAAGTGTTGGTTCTGACATTCTTATCTGAGGAACTGAAATATATACCTCATAAATTGATAAATAAATAAACAAATAAATAAATAAATAAATAAAGGCGTCTGTCGTACATATGTTCTGCATATTTCATCTCCAAGATTGCTGAGTTAATGTGGATGAAATTTGCTGTTGTAAATGTCTTGAATATTTGTAGCGTTCTGGATGGTTACATTTTTTGTGTTGTTTGTAAGTGTAAGCGGACGTTCTTGTTCTCTTGTAGTGACATCTGCGTATTTCAGTTCTGGGCTTAAAGCGTCGTGTATTTTACAGAGAACAGTCGTATGGAAGGAAAAACTCTAATGCACACCACGTGCTTATAACGTGAGGATGATGTCAGATGTGTGATTGACCTCAATTAATGATCCTTTGGCATCTTGAATACTACACAAGTTACATACTTATGGAATGCTGCAGTGTAGAGACCTCTTATGAGTAGGGCAAAAAACTTTCATCTTCAGCTGTATGATCTTATCCTTGTCACAATTAACTCATAATGCACACAGAACGTCCCTCCTCTCTCGTGTCATCCACAGAACCGCAGCGTTTTTAGACCTGTTCTGGGACGACCGTGGTATCTGAACCAACAAGAGCGGAACGTTTACTCATGACGGCGAGCAAAGAATCTAGGCTGCTTTTAGTTAGATCAGTACGAATTGTTTTCTCTAGAAGCTGGCTGGTACTGTGTGATATACATGCAGCTGCAACCCACAGAGCAGCTACAAGACTTACTAATGGATCTTCTGTTGGCTGTTCAAGTAATATGTGTTGAACACTGACTATTAACGTGGCTGGTAAGAAGTTCTACAGCAAAAAGCGTCTCACTGCCTTACACATAATTAGCTATTAAGTTAATAACGGCTGCTGTGTTCAGCCATGACATGTACATACTGTTGTTGTCTCACGAGAATGTGTTTGAACTTGGCAGTGGTGGCGCCTGTGGAAGTCAGACCATTAGATGGTAATGACCAATGATCTTTGTATTCCAGTTAAAAATACATCGGGCTGAAGCACAGTTATGTCTTGTGTGTGCGGGTTAATTCTGTTATTTTGTGTTCTTTCCGGTTATAGATGTGCATAAATGTGACCCAGGCTTGTTATAAACTGAACATGTAACACCTAGAAGCAATGGGAAGTGCCCAAATACGAAAAGGAGTTATGATGTGTCGTGGGTTCCTTCCTACTGCTGTGGTCTAATATAGTCCGGGACTCGGCTTTGCGACTGCAGAAGCTAGGGAAATGTAGGTGATGTGTTAGGTAAATGTGGCTCGCATTCCTTAGAGAGTCGCAAAGCTGGATCCCGAACTGTAGGTGACTGCAAGCGATGATTGCAACATGGTTGGAACCCCAAAAGATTTGGCTTATTGTGTCGTGGAATATCTGTCAATTGAAAGTTTTTTTGAGTGATAAGTGCGTGTCGAGCAGTAGGAGAACAGAACCGACTGAACTGTAGGCCTAGGAAGCCTTTAAACCAAGACACGAGTACTTGCCCGTGCATCAAGACACTTTCGTGACATGTCGTCCAGGAGCCTGGTGAGCTTCCGTCCAGTAGTTCTGATCTTACCCTTTCGATTTTAGTAAGGTACATAAAACGTATACGTTTTAAGGTTTTTGTTATTTTATTTGATGGCTGTAGAAACCACTTCTACCTGCTATATTACACGAAAACTACGGGAATAATTGCAATACGAACGCATCCCCACATGTTATGTTCAGTATTAGAGGGGAAGTTGGCTTGTTGTACATCGTTTAGCTGTAGTCTGCATATGATTTTATGAGACCTGTCCCCGACGTTAATTTGTGTGGCTGTCGTTGTGTCCGGAATTCGGACCAGACGTTACCGAATGCTTGTCAGAAGCGTTACCCGTCGAGCTGTCTGGCTTTGTAATGCGCGTTTTTGGCTGGCCATCGAGCGTGACGTGTTTAGGGATGAAGAGATCTGTCGAGGTGTCGAGGGACAACTGTAGAGCGGGCACTCATAAAATTGTGCCTGACCTGCGATCACTCATGGAAAAAGGGTGTGAGATTGCTTTAATTGAAGGCGCCATCTCACCATAGGCCTAGAGGGGCAGAGGAAAATTACTAAACCCCCCTCGAAGCCGTGATTTGGATTTGGGACCTCCTTAACAAGCAGCAGAAATGCCATCTACTGGCTCGCAACATTCGGTGGGATTGCTTTCAATTTAGTTAGTTTGGCATTATGATTTAAGATTTTTTTAATGGTGAATGAGTTTCGAAAATGATGTTTAAACAGAAGCTGATGCTACATAAAAGCGTAGTCCTGGTTTCGACCCACGCCACAGCCTGTCACGTCAGGTCACGAATGCCTTACAACGCCCTGTCGGTCACGCGGTCGGGTGTTCCCCAGTTCTGTGTACTGAGCAAGCAGGTTTTCCGTCAATATGTCACAAGACATGCCGACCTCACGAAGCGCGTTATCTCATGGACGAAAAATTCAGGTACATCGTGGAATGCTGTAGCTGCCTGTAGCTGTGGATGGGTTTACAGTCCGGTAATGAGTACAACAGCAGCAACTATTACTACTGCTACCACTACCACCACCTACTACTACCGCTTCTGCTGCTGCTGCTACTACTACCACCAGCACCACTACTACTACTACTGCTACTGCAACTACTACTGATACTACTACTACTACTACTACCACCACCACCACCACTACCACCATCACTGCGACTACTACTACTGCTCCTGCTGCTGCTAACTACAGAGCAGAGTCGTGCTTGTGAAGCTAATATTGATTGAGGTGGTTAAGAACTTCTTGCATGTTAAGGAACCCGAAGTTGCGATACAGTGTTCACAAGAACGCTAAGGTACGTCTCCTTCTGAGGCAGATCAATGCAGTCTGCAGCCTGTGGACCATTTTCTTATAAAGGTCAATTTTAATATTCCAAGTTCCAGATCTGTCTAATATCATTTGTTTATTGCGTTTGAAGAAATCCGTCCGATACCATACGTAACATTTCGCACTTCGGAGCATTTGCGTCTTCCCTTATGTCAAGAACATCTCTTCCGTCTTTATGCTGAGGACCTGTTATGCCATGGTGATTTAAGTTACTTACGTATGGTTTATTTAATGACCTTACTTCGTGAAAATCCAACAAACGCTTTAGCTGCTGACACTAGGTCACGAATGGACGGACGGACGGATGTGGTATCCACGTAAGGTGTTCTCTTTTACTTCGCAAAGAACCGTATTTCATCGAAGTACTATACGCTACTCTTGTCTGTGTAATGTGGCTCCTTGCTGATGGCTACAACGCGTAGCCGAAACATGTAGGAGCAAAAAATACTCTGTGCTGTGGTTGGTAATAAAACTTGTATGTGAACTGCGCTTAAGTGAAAATTAAAATTATATACGCATAAAATTGCATTGAAGGTACGTAATGTTGCGACGAAGCCGTGAAAGAATAAATTGGCGTTCTTTTTTATCTGGACCTTCACGCAGTGTACTGAACTTGGCCAATCGTTTCTTCCCACTTAAACACCAACGTAAGTTGAGTTTCTTGCAAGTGCACGCCCAAAGGAGAAACACTGAACTTGTTTGTGTTGTCTGCACATGAAGATGGCCTTCGACACGAAGTTTGTGCCTTTCAACTCGAGGAGGATTTCTGATTACGTCAGCTGTGGACAACTTGTACTTCGGTTAGTTTTCGTGACTGTAACAATTGCAAACGGTCAGAGGCTGCTGTTTGTATGTAATCGTAACTCAGTGACTCATCAGCAGTCGTACTGGTGCCGTATCTCTGCAGTTTTGCTTGTGGGCTAATTGCATGAACGAGAATTCAGATGTTAACCCTTTAAAGACGAAACGTATCTGTTTTATATAAGGACTCAGTGCGTACCGCGCTGTAAGCACTCTCCACTTCGGTTATAAAAACCAGTCTCTTAATGTTTTATAAGGCAAAAGTTGCTGTTTGTTCTGAGATCCGTACAAAACACATAAACGCAATGTGGGCACCACGTAGAATTTTTTAATGTTAAACCTGGTGGTATGTAAAGTTACCGCTAGGCTTTAAAAGGTTAATATTTACATAATTTAAGGCTACACTTTGTGTAAATACGGCACGTAATTCGAGTGGCGGTATTAATTTTCATTATAATTATTCGCTGTATGAAGATAAATGCTCGTAATTTGTCCCTTCTAATAGTATGTATTTATTCACGAACTCGTGCACTAAGTGAAAATAGTATAAATTTTTCAGAAAACGTTACGTGCGTCCCGACATGTTTCGGCGTGTTAAACATGCCATCCTCAGGGGAACACAGAAGATACATAAGTGCACAAGCCCAGGTTAAAAACTGTTAGCACACCTCTTTTTTGACACCATATTATAAGATTTTGTGTCAGTTCTTGATGTGTTAAAAGCCGTTCGTGGATAAAAGAAGCGGTATAAAATACACGAGTTCGGATGTCACAAATGTTAAAAACACCACTCACTAACACAGGATGTTAGGGCGTTATATATATTGTAGGTGTGTTGAAAAACACGCCTACAACGTATATAACGCTTGTGTACTTATGTGTGTTCAGTGTTCCCCTGAGGATGGCATGTGTGGCACGCCGAAACATGTCGTGACGTACGTAGAGTTTTCTACAAATGCTGTGCTATTTTTAACTTAGTGCACGCGTTGGTGAATAAATGCATACTGTTACAATAATACGTGCACGGAATGGAAAATTTTAAATTTGTCCATTCTGAGTGTAATTGAACGTTATTGAATAAAACACATTTTCAATATAATATAATTTGGCCCCATCATCGGACACTGTTTTGAGTTGAAGTTGGACCTCGCGGTATAAAGTTTTCTCGCCAGGGTTCCGACAAATAGCGTCAATGATACTGCTCTCTGGACAGTCTTTCCAGTCTGTTTTCCTCCCTTCGGTTCCTAAATAAATTGACAGTAGACGCCATACTGTTCAATGGTTGTAGTGCAGGTAGAGTGTGTGCTTGTGTAAGCCACTTCTTCTAATGTGTTAACCCACAGATGCACAAATCTCGGGCAGCAGGTCGCCATGGAGACAAAATTTTGTGCTTTGGCTCCTGATATTTGTGGGTCATCAATGTGGAACTTGCTTCATGTCACCCGTATGGGTCTCAGAATTTCGAGGTGGCGTGTAGATTTTTAGAAACTTTATGGACCCCTCTGTTAGGTGTTTTCGTATTGATTCGCTCATAAAATCTCGTTCTCATGCGCCAGTCTTTTTGGCGAGCTTGCAGCAAGAAGTTGCAAAAGTGCGACTCTTGTCTTCGCAGTATCTGTCCTTTTGTCTGTCGGCGTGTGTCTGTTCCAGAGCCGCAGAACGAGTTTTCAGGAATTACTGAAATTTGTCAGCACATCCTGTTTATGGTTAAAATCGGTTAACGGTAATGGATACACGTACTGTACGGTGTTGATTCGCGAATTTCTTTAGTAACTCGCTAAATATTTTTTCTTTCTTGATTCCTGATTTGTTGGGTGACATTTAATTTAATCTATAATTTCATAATTTGTGATATTTGTCGATAAACCACCACTTATTTGTTGTGTAGAGAATGGGCTTTGTTTTTGTACTTCAAAAGTTGTAAGTTCCAAGTTATGACATGTTTGCTACGGGGCATTTTCCGTAAACCCAATCAATTTTATATTAGTCTCGTGATTGGATTCTGCGGATTACTCGTATAATTTAATCGTCACTGGATCGTTGGTTGTACGCACTTATGAATTATGTAACAACCAGGAATTGTCTGAAAAGGGGTGTTCATTTCCAGGCGCTATTAAGGAAGGAGAAGTGGGGGGGGGGGGGGGGATAAAGCAGCATTACTCACTGACGCCTTTAAAATACACGCATTTGACATGGCAGCCATAAAAACGACACTACGAACACGTTTTGTCTTACAGAATGCGGACAGTGGGCTAGAAATTTCAGCCATTTTTTCTAATTTGTTTCGACCTAAGTTTGCTGTTACACCTAGATACGTATTTGGGCGTTGGGGTGGGATTTCAGGCAAGACTCTTTTGATATCGAACATATAATCTCCAACTGTCGCTCGCAATTCATGTTCGTGTTTGAACACATTAGTTCGTACTGCATACGTCGGTAAGTTGTGATTGTACCATTTGTGAGTTACATTGGTTTGTCAGCTGAAGGAAAATTCAAACCGCAAACACATATGGATTTTATACTGTCCCAGTGTTATTGTATATTTCTTACAAAATACGAAGAACAAAATTGGATGTGTTATACGGATCCAGTGCCGTATAGAACTTTTGTACTGTGGATCTGCTCCCGTTAGTTATGCTGTCACCTGCAAAAGATCTCACTGCCGTTGAAATGTAGGTAATGGGTTAAAGTCATTCATATTTTCGGGGCAGGGATAATTGGTGCTCCAGAACTGCATGGAGAGAGGCTAGTCCGGAGTCTTACAGTGATGCGATAGGCGAAGTGTTAGGTAAGAAGGTTACGTACTTGGATATAAGTAGGGGAAGACTTGCTGAGGATATGGAAATGGATTGACCTGATTCAGGTTAGTGGTCCGTGGCAGGCTTTTGTAATGGCGGAAATGAAATTTCGAATTCATGAAACGCATTGAGCAGCTGAGTACGTTCATCTTTTGAGCAAGATGTTGTACCAAGTGGTTAGACGTTTCAGAACTTGCCGTGGCTCAGGCATTTAGACGTCGGCTTCTCACTGCGGAGCCCTGGGTTCAAATCCAACCTTTCCCTGTGGGATATATGGTAGACAAAGTGGCACTGAGACAGGTTTTCTCGTACACTATTTAGGTTTTCCCCTGTCAGTACCATTGCTCCATACTCGATCACTGATCTATCACCGACTGTGCTGTAACTTCGTAGCAATTAACAATGTCGTTAAATAAAACACTTAAAAAATTCAGAACTTTAGAGTGGAGTGGTTCTGGTCTGGCGTAGTCTTTACTTGGATGTGAAGATTGACATACTGTTTTCCACTAAATAGAGGGTACTCGCGCTAGCACTTTGAACGACATGATGTATTTTATTCGTTGCACTTAACAACCGTCATTAGTAAATGAAGCATATTTGACACCCCAAATTCCCTCCGCGGTTTCGCAGTTAGAAGCACCGCGGTTGGGGACAGCAAGTGAGACAAATCGAGTAATAAACTAATTTACCTAGCAAACCCTCTTTCAGTGCCAGTGTGCGGATGGAGGCTGCTTCTAAACTAAGCAGTCAGAATAGCGATGTCTTAATTAATTTAAAGAGACCATGTTGTGCGCTGTCCGTGTTTCTGCACGATTTGTCTCCCTCCAGTCGCCGTAGGATGCCTGGTTATTGCTGATCCTTAATAGTGATGCGTAATGTTGCCCTCCAACGTCAGCTGTTACGAAAATAGAGACAATCAGGACATTGCATGACAAGTGCGAGAAGTTCGTTCGGACGGAGCACAGAATTGTTAACCGTATTTCATTAAATGCGCACCATGTCGAAGAATGTTTTAAACGAAAGTTGTAAGTAAATCTTTATGAGAAGAGTTCTCTGTGTCCTTGAGCATGGGAGCTTTGTCGAATATAAGGATTGCGTTCGCCGGTACATGCGTGACAGCTGCGGTGCTCAGGGACACGTTAAAAGGGACATTATGTTTACAGTAAATACACTTACGTGATTCTCAGCACGATGGGTGATTTTTGATAGACGTTACGAAGCTGGACTTCAGCGTCTTGTAAGATAGGGATTTTATTGGACTCATGTCAATAGAAACTAAATTTAACATGTTTAATGGGATCAGTAGTTTTGGAAAAAAGTATCCCTTTGGACTTTATCCAACAGGCTGTTCTTGGCTCTTTCTAAGGTGTCCACCAGTTAGTTTCGTCTCCTGTACCTGAAGACGGAAGCAGAGTCGGCTTCCGAAAAGTTGTGTTTTTATTACAAGTCAACGACGGATAAGTCCGAAGGAGATTGTTTCGGAATGTAATAGATCATAGCCAAAACCCCATGCAATTTTGTCATTGTCGGCGTTTACGTATTTACGAGGCGGGGAAGATTTGTCGTTCCTGGAGCGCTGTAAAGCCATATACAGTGAACTGCAATGGTCTAAAGGCCTCGGAAAGTAGAGGTAAAGCAGTCCCATTACTGGCCTGGACAGGCCCTTACGATTCCGCGAGGTTTAGGCTGTCATATTTTTAGACAATTGGCACATGAAAGTGGTAAGGTTGTCGGCCCTACAGACCGGCAGCCTTTACCCCCCTGGAAATATTCCTGGTACTCATTTCTGTTAGAGGCTGAGTCGACCGCAGGGCCATGTTGCGGCCAAAAAGATTATATCAATGAAAACGCGTCGAAAAGTGGAACTGATACGTATACCTAGCGCAAGTATTATCTTGAGGATCCTTTTTTTTTTCAGGTTGTAATTTTACTGTGTCTGTTAGAAGCCCGATTTTGTTACTGTGGTTCATTGTAGGCTATTCGGAATTGGGACAAATCATTCGTGACTCTGTGGGAATGTTACGGTATCTGTCTGAAGCGATGAATACGAACTCTAATCCTTCTAAAGGAAAGCGATTAAAAATTACAGGTGAGAAGCTTGGCATGAATTATGCAATGTATTAGGATATGCTAATGAAAAGGAGAAAGTGTAAGTAATTATATGAAAGAAGAGGTAGAATAAAAGAGAGAGTCTCGTGTCTCAAAACGGAACAATGAAGCAAACAGCTCGCTTGTTGGCTAACCGCCATACGTGTCACACTGTGCTCAGTTACACGTGCTTGACAGACGAGAAGAGTCTGTAGTGAATTGGATAGTGAACTGAAAGAGATATGAGCGGCAGCGCATATTACTGGGGTGTCCAGCCTTTTTTTTTTTTGGCAAAGGGACACAACAGTTATTGTGGGCTGGTTCGCGTGCCGCATGCGTGTAAGTTTTTATAATGTGTCTAAAATGTACAAATGTGGCCGCGGGCCGCATAACACAACCTGGCCGACCGCGGATTGGACACCTCTGGTTTACGGCGCTCTACGCGGCACTGTCCAACAGCTCGTCTAGAGCGCCTTAACGAAACTGCCGTTCTCCCTGATATGTTCTCCTTATTTCCATATATTTCTTCGCACAATACCGCCTGTTCCTCCCGGGTTTCAGTTGGGATAGCTCAGTCAGTAACGTGACTGGCTGCCGCTGCAAAACCGTTGTTACATTCACGGCAGGGTGCGGGTTTTTTTGTTCGCCTCGGCGTCTAGATCGGTTCCAGGGCCCACGCAGCCTCCTCTCCAGTGGGTACGGGGGATTTCTTTCTGGGTGTTGTGCGGCTGGAGTGTAAAATTACTCTTACCTTAACCTAGTGTTGAGGTTCACAGTTTTACCTCCACCCCCCCTACACTTTTTGGCGTGGTGCTTAATCACGGGAAACATTTCCATTTCGACACTGCAGACGTTAGTATCCTTCAGTTTGTTGCTAGTTCAGCCAGCGTTCAGCCCAATAAATCAAAGTCCCGTTTTCAGATACAGCACGGTTTACAACTCGTTCTGTAGGATGCGACAAAATTTACGGACACCTTTTATTGTTGAATTGTGCGCGCTTAGAGTCGCATATTCGTGTTAAAAGTCAGAAATATTTTGGCGGGGTCTTGAAATCTGAATTATGCGCGTTGTGGTTTGCAAAACCTGTTTAGATTCGGCCCAAAGAGACATTAATTGGTCTGCATGGTCTGCAGGTTGGCCAGTTGTCCTCCATGTTACAAAAGAAATTGCCCAACTGGTGCGTATGTAGATTTTGCAGGTATATAACTGCGGTTGAGATGTACAGGGTCTTCACGATATGACGATTGTTGTATATTTTACACACCTTTTATTTAAACTTTTTGTCAATAAACACCCTCCATTCTGAAGTTTAGGACGCCACGTCACAATAATGGTGCCAGACTAAACTCTAAACATAACTTTACACAAGCCTATCAATGTCAGGACAAATGGTCTTCAAAAACAAAAATGAAATTCGAATTCACGAAGATTTTGTATAAGGCCGAGGTATGATACTGGTGGTGTAGTAGTGGTAATGGTATTGGTGGCGCCTCACTTTTCTTTACCGTATAGGTTGTTTACACCGACCCCAGTGGCCGCGCTGTCCAGGGAGTGGGTCTGCGGCCGCTCGCCTGCTGGTGTTGCGTGTTTGAATCCCACCGGATGCATGTATATCTGTCTCTTTTGAGTGTTGTGGGTTGTCATGTAGAGGTCTCTGTGTCATGCTTATCACTCGTCCAGAGGAGTCGTGCCGAGTGTGGTGTGTCTGAGTGTGATCGTGAAGCATCGATAATGCGGAGGCCCTGGCCCACTAGGGGGCTGTCACGCCATGGGGGGGGGGGGGAAAGCTGTGCTTTCATGATAAGCTGCACAGTTCACTGTGTGTCAGCTGTGTTCTGTGTGCAGTGCGTACAGAAGCATGTCACCTGCGTTAACCCTTTAATGACGAAGCGTATCTGTTTTAGATAAGGACTCAGTGCGTACCGCGCTGTAAACACTCTCCACTTCGGTTATAAAAACCAATCTCTTAATGTTTTATAAGGCAAAAGTTGCTGTTTGTTCTGAGATCCGTACAAAACACATAAACGCAATATGGGCACCACGTAGAATTTTTTAATATGAAACCTGGTGGTACGTAAAGTTACTGCTAAGCTTTAAAAGGTTAAGCGACAGGGAGAGAAAATATAGCACCCTGTTCCAATATTGTTGCTTTGAAGGTAAAGGAAAATTGTCATTACAAAAGTCTGTGTGTTTTACAGGGTCAAGATTAGACCTTTTATTCGGGTAGCGTCAGCACCGTGACGCGACCACAATATGCACACATTCGGATAGTCACGCAATGTGGACGGTTTCGTATTACTTACACAGTATGTTGATGCAGCCTTGGTGGCTTTGCATATAAAAACTTTAAACAAATTTAAGCAATATTTTTGTGTTGCCTGCATCTCCGCACAACCGCCCAGTTGGAATAATTTGACATAGGGATCCGGGTGTCGTACGGTGTCATAGGTCTGTCCTTACTGTCGTATCTGAACTGAAGACTTTTGCGACAGTTAGTTGGGGTACACAGACATCGTGAAACGTGTTATCTTTTGGGTAGCTTGGCCGAGGGACATTCGCCTCGTCTTAGGTATGTACGTGCACGTTTGTGGCCTATCCTTTTCGTTTGTGTTTAATGACGCGTATTATTCTGAAGTTTGTACCGGAAATCGGTTGTTACCTCCTGATGTGGAGGGATTTGCTCCATTTTTTGCATTAGTGTGTACATATCATCCGTAATCAAGCTCTGTTGTTTAGATGAGTGCAATTCAGTCCTGTTGTATATTGTGGTGGTTTACATAGATGAAAAAGTGTGACTATCTTGCTTACGTAGAAGGAATACAGAAAATATGACATTAGAATTATATAGGCTTCAGTAAAAGCTGGCGAAACCGTGTTTTAGAGGCTAGGAGGTACCTTTGCATCCCTACTGTTGTGAACAGAAAAATAGTGAGGCGTAATATTTAAGATGACTACATAACGAGGAACTTAATGACCTATACTCATCACCAAACATTATTCGGGTAATCAAATAGAGAAGAATGAGATGGGCGGGGCATGTAGCACGTATGGGGGAGAAGAGAGGTGCATACAGGATTTTGGTAGGGAGACCTGAGGGAAGGCGACCGCTTGGGAGACCCAGGCGTAGATGAGATGATAATATTAAAATGGATCTTCAAGACGTGAGATGGGGCATGGACTGGATTCAGCTGGGACAGGATAGGGACAGGTGGCAGGCTCTTGTGAATGAGGTAATGAATCTCCGAGTTCCATAAAATGTGGGGAATTTCTTGACTAGTTGAGAAACTGTTAGCTTCTCAAGAACGCCTCTGCTCCATGGAGTTAGTTAGTTAATATTTAAGATATGTTGGAATTCGTATATCCTCACCTAGATTTTGGACATCACATTGCTTTACAGGAGATGTAAGTTTCTTTTTATCTATGTTGAATCCCTCTGTCACTGTAGTGTACAATAATTTGAAATCTGTATATCCTTTCGAATGAAAGGCGTTTGAAGGTATTAATTAGGTAATTTTATTGTTTGTGGAGTACGCCTAGATTACATACGTAACTCTAAATCAGTGACGGAGAATTTGAGTTTTAACCCTTTAAGGCTAAAATTAATTTAAATTACATTTGACAGCTCAACTCGTGCCTTACAGTGAACACAGTATCCATTATATGTGGCAGACGGATAATGTTGTGTAGTGAAATAATCGCCGTTTGCTGTAAGAGTGTTACGAAAGATGTAAATCTGCTGTGTGGGAAAATGTAGGTTTTTTAAAATGCTAAGCCTGCTGTTGCGTTTGGTAACCATGAACTTTAGAGGGTTAAGTTTTCGTAAAACGGTAACGAACCTTCTCACGGGAATGCAGTGGAGGATGCTTGTAGCTACGATATGCTACCTCGTATACAGGCTTATTATGACCTGGCGATCAAATATGCAGTATTTGACAGGTATGATAAGAAATTCCAATGATTCAGTACAAATACCATTCATACATTAATTGCATTCCATTAACATCACTCAATACAGACACAGGCTTAGGCTAAACAGCAGCGTAATTTACATTTAAATTTAAATCATTATTGTGGTGCTGATGTGACACGTCTTCAATTCTCGTTATTGATAAAGGATAAAATACGTGATTTTTATTCCTTTTGGAATCTGGAATCAGAATAGTAAAAGAAAATCGAGGAGAGTTGTTTGTCGAATGGACAGACCAAGCAGAAGGTTAAAATTAGTGAGTTTAACCCTTTAAAGACGAAGCCTATCTATTTTATATAAGGACTCAGTGCGTACCGCGCTGTAAACACTCTCCACTTCGGTTATAAAAACCAGTCTCTTAATGTTTTATAAAGCAAAAGTTGCTGTTTGTTCTGAGATCCGTACAAAACACATAAACGCAATGTGGGCACCACGTAGAATTTTTTAATGTTAAACCTGGTGGTACGTAAAGTTACCGCTGGGCTTTAAAAGGTTAATATATCAGGAGATACATGGATAACCAGAAGCACAGAATATGCCGCGTACATTTAAAACCAATGCCTTAGCACAGTAGTAACACGTGCCGTTCGAAGTATACCCCGTTCTAATCCTGATTACGAGCCTGGTATCCTTCGGATTTTCTCACCCTGCCCAAGTCCGCAGTTCGCTTCTCTTACATCATTCGTTGCCATGTCCATATTTTATTCGTACTTATGTAACTTCAGTCGCGGATACAACCTAGTAAAATAACCTAAAAAAAGAAAGACGGACTCTTAAAATAGGACGGTCGTGGTTTCTGAAATTTCTAAACTTCTGAAATTAAACTCAGCGCCTGACAGGTAAGTCAAGTTCCTTCAGCTAGAAAGATATATTTCAAGACATTTTCCATTACGGAGTAGATGCGAAGACGGCTGTACAGAATGCCATCTCTTAAGACGAAATTTTGTTAATAACCGCGTAAAGTGCGAGTGGTAATAAATGGAAGTATGAGTTTTATGTGCTGGCAAATAATCGGATACAGCATTAAAGCTGGTGAAGTCCTTATCTTTTGATTATCTAATTGATGAAAATTAATTGTTAAACAAAAGAGGCAGTTCATAAAGTTGACTGATCGACCCTTTAATTGTGCTACTTCAAAAAAGTTGACGGCATTTCTTTTGAAAATACTCTTGTTCAGTGTTCATCAGTAGGCTAATTCGTTCCTCATGTTGATGGAGTGAGCGGAGGTACGGAGTGTTTATAAACTGGGTTGCGAAATTCGAAACATTATATGACCCAAATTCCTAAAGATATGATTTTTTTCTCAAAATATTTAGTCGATTGTGACTTTAAGTCACAAATTTACAACAAGTTTTTTCTTTCCTTCTTTCTTTCTCTCTTTCTTTCTTTCTTTCTCTCTTTCTTTCTTTCTTTCTTTCTTTCTTTCTTTCTTTCTTTCTTTCTTTCTTTCTTTCTTTCTTTCTTTCTCCCAGCGGCTGTTGTCTGGCGAATGGTCGTGCCCTGTGCTGTTCAGCCATTTCCACCTCGCCATCATTTTTAAATTTGCGACCGCCAATATTTTGCTTCAGCACTGGACGACAAATTGTCCGTGTGAACTTATTTTCTGACCGACCCTCCTACAATTCGTTATATATAACTTTCCATCGCCTAACGCTGTTTAGGCCTGATGTGTGAATATGAGGAAGCGTAAACGAAGATCCGGCCGTTCTGCTTATTTTGTTGGAATGAAACAGGTCACTATCGTAAGTAAACTGAAAATTGCCCCGTTGGATGAAGGGCTCACTTCGAGAACCGTATACCACTGTGAAGCGCCGTAATGAGGAAAGTGCTGGAAAGTGCGTTATTTTAGTGTTAGTAGCACTTCTGTAGCAATACGAAGTGGGAAGGATGCAGACTAATTGGTCTGTGATTTGTCGCTTAATTTGTGTAGTCTGTAGCTACCTATTATTTTGATGTAAGATATTTGTGGAAATTGTGTCTGATGGCAAACATGAACTATGAACTAAGGGGTCATTGCCTGCTATTAATATAGCAGTGCTGTGGGAAATCGCGAATTCCCTTCTGTCTTCCAACGAGGACATTCGCAGTAGATTTTGTTCAAACCCACTCCTTCCATTTGCGAGTTAGGATGCGCTACAGAATTAAATTGGTTAATTGCTCGTGACGAAAGCTGGTGGATTTAATAAGCGACTGATATATCATACGGACCAGTACATTGTGAGTGTGTATGAGTGTGTGTGTGTGTGTGTGTGTGTGTGTGTGTGTGTGTGTGTGTGTGATTGGATATGGATAGTTTTTACCCCTAAATTGAGGCTTTATGAGGCCTGCCACAAAATTGCTTGTTGTGTTTGGGCGTTATAAGGTGAAACTTTTATTGCAGTTGCTTTTCTGTCTCTGCTTTCCTGCCATGGTTTGGTACAGTCTCTTGGAGACAAAAGTTTTCGTATTACAAAGTGGTGGACCTTAGAGGTTGTGGGCTGATATACTTGAATCGAGCCGTTCGTGCGTCTCCTTATGCTGTTCTTTGATATTGAAACGTATTATTGTGTGTTTTATTTATTCAGTGCTGTAAAGTATTACCATTTATGGCTAAGGTTTTGCCATGCTGTATACAGTATCGAGGTTTTCACCGTGACTTACGAAGGAAGGTGGTGACGAACTAGCTCTGCGGAGTAGATCCCCTCTGGAGAAGGCGACGGTTCCTCAACTAGTGAAGAAATTCCTGGCAGCTTATGGAACGCGAAGGTTTATTACCGTGTTCAGAAGAGCCTGCTACTTGTTTTATCCTGTGCCATATGAGTCCAGTCTACACCACCCCGTCTTATTTATTTTAAGATTCATTTTAATATTATCTTCTCATCTACGCTAGTGTTTTCTAAGTGATCTCTTTTGAATGTGATAAGGCTGACTCTTCAGTTCTGTGTTAGTCCTCGTGTGTGGAAAGGGTTTTCTCTCACCACGCGTCATGTGACCGGAAGGTATGCGGGGGTTCAGAGCGAAAGGCTCCGTAGTGGCCCTTGTAAATCGCTCGTCGTATTTTTCAGTGTTACAGCGAAAGCAAGTTGATGGCGACCAGACTCCAGGGCACATAGAGCCGGGATGATATCGTAGTCGGTATAATGACTAGGCTACGGACTGGACGTGCCATATTGCCGGCAGGTACAAGAAATTTGTGTATTCTTGAGACCGTCCAGACCGGCCTGTGGGGCCCACGCGATCTCCATTGGGTGCTGGGACTTGTTCCCCCGGAGTAAAGCGGCCGGGAGCGTGAAACTGACCATTCATCCCTACCCACTGCAGAGGTTAAGTAAAGCTATACGCCAGTTCTTACGTATGCATTCGTGGCGCTGCACAGGGACAACTTTGCATTTTAGCTTTCACCGCTACTCCTGGAACCTAGCCTCTCTGCAGAAACCGCGCTGTGCGGTATGGTGGTGGTTTTACTGCCGTAGTAAAACTGAAACACGTTTTGGTGTTCCTAAGAAAGCTATAATGCTTTAAACCGTAAGTACATACAGAAATACGAAATGAAATGTTCTTTCGAGACCCCCAAAGGAAATCTTACTCAAGACTGTGTAACACATTATGACGCATTTAATATCCCCAACTCCTGTACAGTCAACTTCAACCTTTTATGTCGCCTGTATATTAAACATTATTTTTTACCCACTTTACGTTCTGTAAAATATGGTGGAAAATGAATATTCTTCCACAGTTTTAGACTTGAGCCCTGAAGTGTGAGACCAGTTGGATGTTGTGAATTGGATTCGTCTGGATCAGGCTGTCCTGTATACAGCATTAGATTTCATTAGTCTGCTTCATTGTCAGCTTTCAATAATGAGTGTACCAGGGAGTTTGGTATAGCTGGGGTTACAAGCTTGACCCAGATCTCGGCATACAGTCCGTACTTTGTGGTGTTGTGTGCCCCATCAGTGCTGAAACTCATTTATTGCTGATACAAATAAATTGTTCGTATTTCGTATATGAAGTTATTTTCCTAGTCTTTTTCCGCCATTGTCAGACCCAATTCAACTGCGTTAACGAAGACAGTATTTACACCTGGGGGGGGGGGCCCGGGGGGGGAACTGTGAACTGAATTAGTGATGAAACCTGTGTACAGTGGTGCCAGTGATCAGTATACGTATTGCCTGTTGTAAAACTGCCCAGACGACAAAATACAGTATAGTGTTTCATTATTATCGTACATTGTTGAGTTTTCACAGTTTTAAAATATTCTTGTTTAACATAATTTTGTGCTATGTAAAAACCATTTGCGCCATGTGTTAGTTTGTAGACATCTGTTAGTTTTGTTTGACCTCAACGGAAGGTATTGTTGTTCTGTAGGCTCCCTCAAAAGCATGAAGCTTATTCAAAAGCCCGACATAACCACCAGTGCGTGTATTCACGTTGTGCAAATTGCATACTAAGCGTGGTGGATTTGTGATTCCCAGTTTCATTTGGCGGGAGGGGGGGGGGGGGACAATAGTTTGGTTGTCTGTTGCACGCACAAGCACGCTACTTTGTTAGATGCGGCGTGTTGACGTGACTCATTGACTTGGGCTGTGGGAAGTGTAATTGGCACTGACGTGTCCAATCATACAACTCGAGTACGTGTCATAACGTGCCGCACAGCGTCGCCTTTGCACGGCGAATTTCGCGGACCCAGGTGGAAGAGTCGGGCGCTCCTATCCGTAACGCTTTAAGTTCACGTCAAGGCCGTGCTGCCTAGAAAAATCGCGTGCTGTATTCCGTGATGATGAGGCTACTTTCGTGTGCTTTGTGATTCAGATCGTGACATTTTAAATTGTCTTTCCCTCGGATGGAGACTGTGCGTTTCATCTTGTAACGATGACTCACATTTCATCCATATAAACTCACATGCACTTCATAAGCTGGGGAGCCTTGCTGGTCTTGTAATGAACAAAGGTACACTGGAGACTGGTTTTCTTGAAGCTGTGCGGTTCCTCTAATCTTCGGTGCGTAAAGTACGCATTGCGTTATCGATTCTGTGTGGCAGTGGCTGAAGCAGCAGCATATTAAATGACAGTGTACGCAAATATTTTGTTCTAGTGAAACAGTCTTCTTTCTTTGTACCTCATCCATAGTCTTAATGTTAATAGAGTACTACATTTCGGAAGCCGGCTCTGCTTCCATGTTCAGGAAAAGGAAAGCACGTAATCCGGTGAACCTCTTAGAAAGAGCTATTCTCAGTCGCTGGGCACCGTAGTCGAGTAAACTTGTTAAGATAATGTACCTGATATCAGATCTTGTCCATGTGTAGTAATAGGAAAATAGCTATTAAAATGCGAAAAATTAACTAGAAGTCGGTGAGTTGTCTAGTGAATTTTTCGTCTTTTAGTAGATATTTTCATGTTACTACACGTGGACAAGATCTGGTCTCAGATGCATATCTTATCATGTTTTCTTAGTTATGGTGCCCAGTGACCTAGAATACCTCTTTCTAAGATCGCATCAGATTGGGCGCTTTCCTGTATGTGAAGACGGAAGCAGAGCCGGCTTCAGAAACGCAGTATTCTGTTAAAATGAAGACGATGTACAAAGTCGAAAAAAAGAAGATAGCTTCAAAAAGTCATATAGCGTCGTCAGAGCCCTATAGAGTCAGATATTTTGTATGTTTAAGTGAAACAATCTCACACATATGCGGAACAGCCTACACTGCTTTTACATTCTGGTGAAGTGGAGGAATGTATGGCAAGTCATGTCCTTCTGGCTGTGCGTTTCTTTAGCGAACTATTGAATGCACTTCGATGAGGTTTGTTACTGGCAGTCTACACTCAAAGTGTACAGCGTAGTTTTACTTTATCTCGGATGGACCTAGTCGTACGTCACCTGAAGCTCAATTCGAAGTTTGTAAGGAATTTATCGAAAAGGAATAATCGGCGAGAAAGCCTGGAAGACTTACATGACCTGAAGCATATAGATTATAGATTATGTTTATATAACACATTTAAGAATATATTAATGCAAAAAGAAACGCGTTTTTTGACTTCAGTGTCATTAATTGTTGAACACTACATTTATGTGTATGTGCAAAAATGACAAAAATGCATATGACATAAACAAAATAGGAAGGGACACATTTTGAAAATGTACGTGTTTCGCTGGAGTGCAACTTCTACATTTTGTATCACCGTTAAGATTAATGTTGGCGCATTTTACGTTTTTTCATCTTTGGCTGTCTTAAGACAGTTACTGAGAGTAGCGATTAACTGCGAGATTTCTGTATTCAGAATGTGTCTAGTCCAAAACCTACCGGGACTTGCTAGCTTCAGTAACTGCAAATCATTTATGTTCAGAATGTGTCTCGTTCAAATCCCACCGGGACTGGTTTCTGTGAGTTTCTTTATTACTTGCAGGCGAATCCTCTGTAATACAGTTTGTGTTGGCCTGTTGTGGTTGTTCTGTTGTCGGCTTAAGCAGGCAGTGAAGCTACAAAAGCAAAGCTAAAAGATGTAGTATTGTATGTTCGGTGTGGCGTCTTGCAATATGTTGTAACTGAAAGCAACCAAATTTCTTTGTGCTTCTCAGTTTCTGACTTGTTTGCGTTGCCTCTTGTTCAGCGTATTATGTAGGGCTGTCCCTCCATTTGTGAGTTTCTGAATTAACGAATTACTTCTGCCAAAGTCTAAAGTCGGGTGAGGTCTAGGCCGACGTTATTTGTAACGATAGGGCTGAGTAAATATAACGCCCTTGAGTTTTATTCTAAATGTGATTAGTTTGAATCTCTGTTAGTTACCCGATTTTCCTGACGGATTTTACGTACTTTTACTCAGCTCGTCCTGGCGAATTCCAGGGATGTACTTTAAACGCGCCATGACCACTTCTTTTCAGTTCCTGCAGTGCCATTTATCTGTTATATTTTAAAGCTGCAAGTCTGGAACTTCTAACATTGGTACAGTGTCATTCACTAGACCTAACGTAAGAATCGACCATTGTCTACGTCTTTCCTTACAAAGATTGTGGCAAAATGCAGGTGTATATAATATAAAGCTAAAAAAATCGTCTAAATGTCTGTTAGGGAGGAAGTTTACTTCTTAGGATATCCCTTGATAACAATCAGTGTGTCTGAAACGTCTGTTTAAATTTTGGAGGTGAGTTATGTATAGCAGAACAATAAAAAAAGCTCCCTTGCAGATGCGGTCAGTGTAGACACGTGGCTGATTTAACATGTGCAATAAACTCCGCAGGCTTCACTAACATTAAATAAATCACACTGTTTCTCGATTCGCCCCTTTGACCACCCTCATATCCGATTTAAGGCTGTGCTACATACAACGTAGCCTGAACAACCAATACGATGGATGACGTGAGTGAGAAATATGAAGACTGAGGTACGCATTTTACGATTTGTGTCAAATGGCACACGGCGATATTACTACTTCCTTAACCGTAATCAAGTTTTTATTCATCATTTTCCTTTTATGACTTAGAGATTACGTGTTTTTAAATTGGCTTTCGTATTATGAGAAGTGTGTGCCTTCTGATATCATAGTTTTGCCATGTCCTTTATGCCTCTAATGTTCTTTTCAGGAAAAGAATTTCTGCTTTCTGTCTTGATTGGACCGAAAAGTCCTAGTACGGATATTTTTTGTCCTCACATGTCAAAGGCTACATTGTAACCGATACAAAGAACTTTGAAATAGGCTTTGTGATATGTATGGCGTGCGTCGTCGAGGATTACTTTGCAGGAAACGGTTTCTGGTCGGAAGGATAAGAACCGCCTCAGCTTCCGTATAGTTCCAAAATTTTCAAATAGAAAGCAGCACTGTAAGCCCTTAACAGGAAGATATTTGTGAAGTCTGCATAAAATGCCTCTGTCCAAATCCCGTATGATCCATGAAATGATATACGAAATCGCGACAGTGAAATGTGTTCGTGGTACCGCTTCCATTTTCGTCAGGCACCACGCCGTTGTCTGGTCTCGTGTCGGGTGCATTTCTTAGCGGAATTGTTAAGTAGGCTATATTAGATATGTGGATAGGTGAGGCTGACATGTTGTCACCAGGGCTGTGGAGTCGGTACACAAAAGCTCCGACTCCGACTCCTCGATTTTTAAAACTCCGACTCCAGCTCCTTCATAAAAGCTGAATATGTATTAATAATGGTAAACCTGTAAGACATTTCATCGCCACCACGTGAATCGTCAGGCTACTTTTTTGACTTATAACCTATATTTAAGTATAAATATAATGGTTACTGTAGCTATCAGGGCTCTAGATTTGGAGTATCTAGTTAAGATTTTAGACTGAGGTCGGAGTCGGAGCCGGTACATTTTTACGGACTCCGACTCCACCTAAAAATCCCTTCCGACTCCGACTCCACCTAAAATTCTTTCCGACTCCACAGCCCTGGTTCTCACTGGGCTGGAACCGAGGACTGTATGCTGTGGAGTGCGTAAGTGAAATGTACGTAATGGTAAACGAAAACTAACTGTTTTACGTAAGGCTTCACTGAAGATACAGATGAGGATAATGAAACTAACGAAAAGGCAGCTGAACACGCACGGATTTTAGTATGTTGAAACGTAAAGCATAAGGCGCAGAAGCTGTTTGGTGCTGGCCACTGCCTGCCTGTTTTTGATTCCTAATATATTTCAGCCCTCTTCAACTCTAATATCCATTACTAAATGACATTCTCATCCACTCTGGTTTACCTTTCCCGACATTTCATTCGTTGTGATTTTATAATTGATCCAAATTTTAAGTATTCGTAATTAACATGAGTTTTTACTGTGTATTCTATGAACACATATATTATCTGTAATTCTGTACACATGTAAATGTGTGTACCTGCCGTCATTATGTTAAGCAGTTTCCGTGAGGCTGTCTGTATAGATCAGATGTCCAGAAATTTTTAAAAAATATAGCTATCACCCCAAAATTCGGGGCGCCAGAAGTATGGATGAAGCAAATTCCATGAGGAGGACCCACTAATATTAGGCGCCATCGCACAAGATTTAGTCACCTGAGTGACCTGGGGTCCGGGTTTTGTTTGCCCCCGGTGTATGCCGAAACAACTTGGAGCACATAAAGTAGCCTGTAGTTGTGACGGACAACTTTTGTATGCTGTGTTGGTCATTCAAGGGCATTTTCCATTTATTTGATGTAGACTTTAAACTTATCGCATTTCACGTTTTGAAGCCTAACACTAAACTTACGTACTATCAGGTTTAACATCCAACAATTCTCCATGGTGCTCACATTGCGTTTATGTGTTTTGTATGTCTCTCAGAACAAACAACAACTTTTACCATATATATCGTTAACAGATTTCTTTTGCAAAAACTAATATCCTGACAGTTTATCTGCATCTATATAGCATCCATAAAATGTGTTTCAGTGTTAAAGGCGTTTAGGTTAAAAGGCTGCGCAAAATAATTTGTGAATTATCAATTAACTAATTTAACCCTTTAAAGACGAAACTTGTCTGTCTTATATAAGGACTCAGTGCGTACCACGCAGTAAACACCCTCCACTTCGGTTATAAAAACAGCTGAGGTCATATAGTTCGAGAAATATGTCAGCTACAACTTTCGCTTTTATTGTTAGTAATCGAAAGTTGTTTGTGGGGAGTCCAGTTGCCAGCGGTGCGTCGGTTGTTGCTCAAGACGGGCATCACCCACTAGTGTACGGAGCTGGTTTTGTTGAACTCGTGACTTTACTGATCCTGTACCTGTCTGTAATTGACGGTGCCTAATATTCAACAACGTGGGTAAGGGGTTTTGAAAGGAAAGGCACGGCTGGACGTAATATGCCATGGAACGAAGTCCTGTGTACAGCAAAAGGGGCCGTGTCCTGTGAACAGATCAGTGATCTGTGATCATACAACAGTGATAGTAACCAGCGGTACGCTCCAGGGGCACTTAAAAGGAAGGACTCACAGACAGTGTTCCCATCAATAATTCCGAACGGGTTTTAGTTGAACGTTGGATAGATTTATTGGACAGATTTGTTGAACAGGTTAATTAAGTCGATAAAACGGAACATTCTACGAATCATGTAAAGTACAGAAATATAAAGAGTCACTGCTTAAGCATCTTTTTGCATGCGTTATGGTTCAGAATTTCCCTTTTTATTGCATCGTTACGTAATTACAGTGCCTCGTTTCAAGTGGTGTTACATATATATTTCAGAAATATTTGATACTGCCGTCCGTAGAAAGAAACGGCATGTTCTGTAGAGCCTGTTCGTGCTTTAAGTGCGGAGGTGAAGGGCAGACATAACGTCAGCAAAACTGGGGCAAGAGGTTTATTAATTTTGTCGGTCACGTCGCTTCTTGGAGGCTAAGATGTGTTCTGTGGAACCCAGTACTCTATTTGGAATGTCTAATACTAAATATTTGCTGGGAAGGCAGGATTTCAAAATGCTATCCTACTACGTACAAAAGGAAGACTTAACGATATGTATGACGTAACATTATTTGGGTAGTGTTTGTGCTTCCCCGGCTATCCCAACAGCGTGATAACCATATCACTTGAAGAGAGCGCTTTTATGGAGATTTAACCTTTTAAAGGCTAGCGGTAACTTTACATACGAGCAAGTTTAACATTAAAAAATTCTACGTGGTGCCCACGTTGCGTTTATGTGTTTTGTACGGATCTCAGAACAAACAGCAACTTTTGCCTTATAAAACATTAAGAGACTGGTTTTTATAACCGAAGTGTGGAGTGTTTACAGCGCGGTACGCACTGAGTCCTTATATAAAACAGACACGCTTCGTCTTTAAAGGGTTAATGTCGCCGGCAACAATAAAACTAATTGGGTCGTCATGTAAAGTGCCCGGTTTTTTTGCCAGATTTTAAACAAATTTGGATTTTGTCGACAGATTTCATGGGAGTCCCCCGTATCAAATTTAACGAAAATCCATCCAGTAGAAGCTGCACTTGTACGTGCGGAGAGACGGACATGAAGGCAATAGGCGCTTTTCGCGCATATGCGAACGCGCCTAAAAATGGTTAGAATGTACAAATATTGATAAAAAAGAAGCCAGGGATCTAAAAGAATAATGCTATTTTGTCTGTAGACGTCATAACTTACGTATGGAGCAAAATTTGTCCTGTCTCGCTGCTGAAAGAACTGATAATGCTGGAGCGGAGGTTCGCACAACGGTGTTGCTAAAGATTTAAGTCTTCTGAGGTGTAACAGTGTGTCGTTGGGTATGTAGTTCCCGACGTTTCGATGGATCGTATTTCATTCAATTTCAGGATGGAGCAGAAGAAGATGAAGGCGCTACGGTCGTTGGAAACGTCGGACACCATACACCCAACGACACAGCGGCACATCTCAGAAGATTTGAATCTTCGGAACTGATAGTATTGCACAGAATCGGCCTAAACATGTCGGATTATTTTAGCCATAAATAAATAAATAAAAGTGCAATACGTTAATAGTAAGTGAAGTGAAACACAAACAAACAATAAGAGAACGTGCAAAATATTCGTATATTAGGAATTGTTTTAGTTGTTAGCACTCATTTGAATCTTCGGAACTGATGGTATTCCACAGAATCGGCCTAAACATGTCGGAATATTTTAGCCGTAAATGAATGAATGAGTGAATGAATGAGTGAATAAATAAATAAATAAATAAATAAATAAATAAATAAGTTAAATAGTAAGTGAAGTGGAACACAAACAACAGCAGAACAAGCTAAATATATTGGGAATTTTTTTAGTCGTTACCACCCGCGCCTCTCTGTGAGCATCTTTCGCACTCCGTATCCTGAAACGTACTGTTTAACGTACCTTTCTTTCTTTCTTTCTTTCTTTCTTTCTTTCTTTCTTTCTTTCTTTCTTTCTTTCTTTCTTTCTTTCTTTCTTTCATTCTTTCTTTCTTTCTTTCTTTCTTTCTTTCTTTCCAGGAAGGAAGGAAGAAAGAAAGAGAAAGAAAGAAAGAAAGAAAGAAAGAAAGAAAGAAAGAAAGAAAGAAAGAAAGAAAGAAAGAAAGAAAGAAAGAACATTTGGCGTGTGAGGTGACTGTACTGTCAGTTTGCATTTCAGCTGTTGAATTATTTGACCAGTATTCACGGAACTTACTGTGAACATTATCTAATTGGAGTACACCCCAGCATCGTGCTTTCTAATTCCCTAGATCATTAGTGACACAGTGGCTAATATGCGGACGTGGAGCCCGAGCGACAGCCGTGACACGTTAGCAGCATGTGAACTTCTCACGGTGATGTTGCTAAATAGTCGAGTCTTTTCCTGGGATGTGACGCTATGTCGACTGGTATATTTATTAGTCGACACAGCGTAACATCCCAGAAAACTTGACGACTCTGTGGTAAGATGTTGGAAAACTACGTAATCTTTGTGAAGGCAATATATGCGTATAAGTAACGTAACAACATGGCGGCCATGCGAGAATTGTTCATGACTTTCTGTGTAGCAAAAACAGGAAAGTATTGGAGCTAGGCGTCTTGTACGAAGTGAACGTGTGCTTAAGCACGAGGTTTAACTGCAGGTAAAGTAATGTTCTTGTGGAATATAAAATACAAACATGGCTGCCGTGCGAAAAAAAAATCCTTTAGTTTTCTAAGCTTTAGACATGATGGGAGTAACTAATGGACCTTGTTAACCCAGTACATGAAATTTGTTACGAAGGTAGAATGTAGACGGAGCTATACGTCGCGTGTGAAATGTTGTTCTGTCAATGCCTATAAATACGGTGACGTGTAAACTCGGTTATATCTGACAAATTTAAGGCAGCCTGTAAAGATACGTTCTTTACAAAAAAATAAAAAATGAAATGAACCATCAACAATAATTCTAGCAGGTGTGTGGGACTGAAAATTTGTGCAGTGGCAAAGTAGGGTGTTAGTTTTGCTCGGAGTGTCTCGTGATCTATGTAATAATTTGGTGACAGCAATTCCATTGGGGAATATCATGTGTCACATGTCAGATATTAACTGCAAAGTGAATAGTGGGGCTATAATGATGCTGTGAAACTGTTGGGACTGTGTGAGTTAATAAAACCATCGCCACATTCTCACAGTTGTTTATAATTTTACATGGTAATACAGGAGTGCACAAATACTAGCCGCTAGGTCGCTGTGGTAACTAAATTTTGTGCCGTGGCATCTCGTATGGAACTTGCTTCATGTCACCGTTCTGGCGCCTAGAATTTTTAGGTGGCTCGTAGATTTTTGGAAAATTTATGCACGTCTGGGCTAATAACCGTTTCATAAAGATGTAAATATGTCCACCTAGCGATGCCTTGTGTGTTCAACTTGTCTTTTGCCTTCCGCGGTTTCCGACGAAACTTGGTATGCATTCTGATAACGTGCTACATGACCTGTACATCTTATTCTTCTTCATGCAGTCACCGTACCAATGCCTGTTGAAGTACACAATTTATGGAGCTCCTCATCATGCAGTTTTCTCTATCCTCTTGTTACTTTTCCTGTCTTAGTTCCACATATTTTTTCAGCAATTTGTTATCAAACGTTGAATGCCTATATTTCCCCATTCTGTGAGACAGGCTTCACACACACATAGACCAGTAGGCAGAATTAGCGTTTTGTGACTAGCTGAAGACGTGTTAGCTTTTCACTAAGAACTCTGCTCCATGGCGTTAGTTTTATCTGAATGGTCACATTTTAGACAGACGTGATGGTGTCGCTTTATGTAGGCCAGCACTACAAATGTAACTGTACCTGTGAGATTTGTGACGGACGAATTAGGGATTGTGACGACTAGCCACAGTATATTAAACTGTAATGGTACTTTGCAAAATGCGCGACATGTCCTGAGCCGTCACGTTAACAGATGCTAAATGTTGATGCTGGAAACAGCGTTCTTTTTATGCCTGTTCCAAACTAGACTGTGTCTAACGAGACGAGATCATTCAGTGTGCTATGTATATAATGGGCACCAACTGGCAATCCAACATCGCTTACGACCCCCATTATCCACTCCAGGAGTTACGAGCAGTGACAGGGAATGTCCACGAATAAAGGACGTTCGTGTCTTTCTAGGAGAGTGTCACTAGAACACGGCGGTTGCTTGTGGGCTGGATGCGTCGTGGGTGAAAAGGAACGTGGACATGTCATGAAGATTTTGTCCATTTCACTGCCATTCTTTGATAAGGGAAGACAGCCCTATGCTGCGATGTGTATGGCAGTTGGTGTTTATTTCCCCACATATGGATTGACGAAATTTTTAGCATCAATAACATGAACATGGCGACCGTGCGAAGTTGTGACGTGAGAGCCATTACCAGCTTACTAGGGTTTCATCCTGAGATTTTATGTGGTTATTGATTATTTAAAAGCATGGAACTTCCTCTGAGGTAGTTTTTTTTTTGTGGAGTATGGTACTACAATATGGCAGCTGCTTGAAACCTATGTTTATCTGTCGAGCTGATGGCGAAAGCTAATGACCCATATCAATTTCTGGCGAAGTTTTGATATAAATGCACCTAAACACTTTATATGAAATAGTTTTTTGTTTGTGTTAATTGTTAGCATGGCGAAGGCGCGTAGATGTGAGGCTGATGTTGAATTGTGTCTTATAGCAATGGGACTTGAAGACATGGAGTGAAGTGGAGTGAAGTGAAGTGAAGTGAAGTGGCTCAGAGTGCCCGGCCGTTATGAACGTGACGGTAATCACTGAGTCTCAGTGCAGGCGGCATATATTTTGAGTGCAGCTGTCAGCTGCTGTACCACGAATTCTCTGCTTATTACATTCTGTAACGCCAGTTTGTCAGCGTTGGGGGTGGATACCTGTGAATAACCGGGAACGCTGTGAGCAGGAACGAGTGCCTTGTTTTAATTTAATGTACTACTGCCGAATTTGTCTAGGGCGTGAATAATGACATTTATTACACCTCGCTATTTACTGGAACGTCTTATTTCAGTAAATTTCAAGTTGCGAGCACTCAGTGACTGCATTTATATGTGACGTTACCGTGTTTAGGACGTGAGTGACTTATGCTCGCAAGCAAGCCTACATTTGAGTCCAACTTATATTCTTGTTGTCACTCGTAACTAAGTGGCCCGTGTGCTTGCAAGCCGACATTGTTAAGGTGTGTCACGGTAGACGTGAAGAGAACTCTCGGCTTTCGAAGATACTGAAGGGGTGAGATCAGGGGTGGACAGTTATTTTGGTTGGTGGGCCATATCATAGGTTTCTTCACATCATGATTGATGTGAGACTGCAGTTGTTCAATTCTTCCCTTCCGTTTGTACATAGAGCAAGTTAAGGATACATTTAGTAGGGTTTAACCTTTTAAAGCCTAGCAGTAACTTTACATGTGACCAGGTTTAACATTAAAAAATTCTACGTGGTGCCCACATTGCGTTTATGTGTTTTGTGTGGATCTCAGAACAAACAGCAACTTTTGCCTTATAAAACATTAAGAGACTGGTTTTTATAACCGAAGTGGAGAGTGTTTACAGCGCGGTACGCACTGAGTCCTTACATAAAACAGATACGCTTCGTCTTTAAAGGGTTAAAGAGATGTTAAACTCGTGTAACACAAAGTGGAGTCCAAAGTGTTTGCTTAACGTTATTTTAACCTTACGGATAATTAAATTGTAATGTAAGTGTATACACAGAAAGCACATAATTTGATTGTGTTTTGTAATAATCGTAAGGGGTTGCCGCAGGCCGGTTTTGAAATTGTTCTCTTGTTGTTGAGGTCTGCGGACCGGCTTTTGCATACCTCTGGCCTAGTTTATCGAAAGCATACAATTTGCCCTTCGGAGAGCAATAATTGCACTCCATAATTATACTTATGGCACTGTTGATAGTAGGAGTCTGTGGTGTAGGCTTAAATGACTTTCGACCTATCAATGGAGAACTGCTGAATTCTGACAAAAATAAGGTAGGGCTTATACAATAAACATTATAACACTATGAATTAAGTGCGCGTTGACAGTCAGTAGATCAGAAATAAGTGCTACGTCACTGTCCCCAGGGTGTTCGCTAATGCCCCATCTCGTCTGCTGTAGGCCTGCAAGTCGTCTTGTGCTTATAGCTTGAGAGGTTCAGATAGGTCGGTTTTTTTTCCCCCACGTGATAATTGACTATCTGACCCGTTCTTTCCTAATGTAACGTACTCTATTTTTGTTTTATTCATTCGTGGTTTATTTTACGACGCTTTCGAATGCTAAGACATTTATTATGTACTGAACTGTCGAGTGATAGACTGATTGCTGAATAATGAATTGGAAATGATTTGGAAGTGACCGTGACCTCAACAAGGGCACTGGAGGGAGGGGGGAAACCCGAAATGCCTTTCAGTCACGATCGGCAGCCTGTGGGCCAAGATCTGAACCCAGGGCGTCCCAAATACGAATGGCGAGTTCTTACGACTGCTGTGTGTCCAGTCGTGATACTGCAGTATTGCCTCTACGTGAGTTGTAAATGTAAAAGTTTTCCATTCTCTGGACGAAAATTTTCAGTTCTATGCACAAAGAAGTATTTCGATTTTTAAAACAATATTCTCTGCGAAGCTAAATCTGGATTATCCATATAGAAATCTTTAAAATAAATTGTTGATAGGCGTCAGTTCCGTGGAAATTGGCTCAGTGACAGTCACTCGTTATTAAATGGCGTCAGTGAGTTTATGCTCTACATTCCATATTTCTTGACCGTTTTTTGTGAAACTCGGTAGAGAAGACTGTTTCTAAAAATGGGTATAGAAGGTCCCTCACGTATTCCCGTTGAGCAGTTGCCACTTCTGTGGTGAAAGCCATATTACTGAAGAGCGCGGATTAATTCTTTTCGCATTTTCTAAAATTTTCATCCAATTTGGATCAGCTGGGGTAATGGGGATGTCAACAAGAAATGTATTGGACGATTACGATTTTCGTAAAAATCGGCACAGTGTAAGCCAGCCAGCCTTTCCTTACGGGCGTGAGTGACTTTCTGTCCGTACTTTCTTCATTTATTGTCCGATTTGGATGAAATTTGGTATAAGTTCTGAACATGATTCTGCTAAGCCAAGGGTTCATGAATGCCGGGCACCAGGTAGCCGTGGCGACTAAATTCTTGCGGTGGCGCATAGTATTTGTGGGTCCTCATCATGGAACTTGCTTCTTGTCACTCCTCTGGCTTGTAGAATTTTCAGTTGGCGCCCAGATTTCTGGAAATATTGTCCGCCCCTATGTTAAGCATTTATGAGTTTCATGAAAATCGCCATGGGGGGGGGGGGGGGAGCATACTTAATGAAATTTACTTTCGTATGCCATTTTGAATGTAAAGAAGAATGATGTAGTAGTGTCTGCTTGCTACTTCACGGAATACTTCATTTGTATTCTTGTTGTAGTCTGCTCGCTACAAGAACTGTAGATTTATTGTACAAGCTCGATGATTGAGTGGAAAGAAATATTTTTTGAGTATGAAATCCTCGATGGTTTACGTCCACCTTACGTAATGTGGGAAGACATTACTTGCGTCACAGTTCGTGAATTATTATTCATTTGTCTACCAGGTTGTCCCAAAATGGGTTCCTATAATGTGATTTTATTTTACCAAAAAACTTGACAACGGCTGCAGTAAAAGGAGTTAAGTGTGTTTCCATCGCTGTGGAAGAAATGACCGGGCATGTGACCTTGTTTAGAATTCATTATTTGTTTTGCGGGACAGTGGAACGATTTTATGTGGGTGTGGATTGGTATTTCCTGCATAATTATAAACTACATGGTCTCGCATTACGCTCGAAAGTTTGAAGAGTTCAGTTTGGTTTATTTAGAGCTGATAATAATTCCATATCAGCCAGTCACTGTGCGCAGTGTCATTTATTGTGTGGATCACGCTCTCGTACGTTTCTATTCTTGTGGCGGAGTCCTATCGACCTGTCTCCCTATGCAGCTTTCCGTCATGAGGATTTGACCCCCATCCTGCTCTGCGGTTCTTGCCGTGAGCAGAGCTTTTTGTGCAGATATCACGTATAGGACAGCCCCTGTAAATACTGCTTTATCTATGATCCGTTTTGTTGCGAGGACGATTTTTGTCATTAGTGAAGTATTGTCAACCGTTCTGAGCGGCTTTACGGCAGTAGTGAGATTATTTTTTGTCAGAAGGAGCCAAGGAAAGGAGGTAATGAAATCAAGTTTTATCTTTGAAATGGGGCGAGGGAGTAGCGTGGTCGATATGGTGGCTAAGATGCTGGTGCACAATTGAGGGATCGTGGTTGGATTCCCGTAAGCGCAAAAAATTGTTCTTTTCTCGAACATGTCCAGACTGGCTCCGGGGCCTACCCAGTCTCATATTCAGTGGGTACTCTGCGGATTCTTTCTCCGGGAGTAAAGCGGCCGAAACATGAATATGAAAACGCACTTCATCTGGTGCCGAGGTCAAGAATGAGTGGAACTATGTACCCACTCCCCAATGTTCCTTTATGTTGTGCATGATTTTATTTTTTTATTTTTACTTGTTAAATCATAGTGCTCAAGGAACCGTCTTGCTGACAGGCAGTTCGACGTGCATATCTTGTCATTTGGAAGACATACATGATCATCCTCTTCAGTTCCGTAGAGCACATACTGGTTACCGACAACGTGCCCAAGTCTGTATTAAGTACAGGAGGGAAAGACGAGGCCAAAGTCAGCTAAATAGGAAATAAAAGCCAGTCCTTAAATATAGGAACATAGAATGGAAGGAATAGCGAGACAAAAATGGGACGAAACAAGCACACAAGCAAAGTCTCCCATTTGCTGAAGATTTCAATTACGCATAAAGGGCGGTTACTTCCGAAAAGTTTGTCAGGAGATATGATGTACAAGTCGGTATGGTCAGTCACATGAATCGTGAACAGTATGGCACAGGCCTACTTGCGCAGTCACGTGAATCTTGAACAGCATGACACAGGCCTGCCTGGGCAGTCACGTGAATCGTGAACAGCATGACACAGGCCTGCCTGGGCAGTCACATGATTTGTGAACAGCATGACACAGGCCTGCCTGGGCAGTCACGTGAATCGTGAACAGCATGACACAGGCCTGCTTGCGCAGTCACGTGAATCTTGAACAGCATGACACAGGCCTGCTTGGGCAGTCACGTGAATCGTGAACAGCATGACACATGCCTGCCTGGGCAGTCACATGATTCGTGAACAGCATGACACAGGCCTGCCTGGGCAGTCACGTGAATCGTGAACAGCATGACACAGGCCTGCCTGGGCAGTCACATGATTCGTGAACAGCATGACACAGGCCTGCTTGCGCAGTCACGTGAATCTTGAACAGCATGACACAGGCCTGCCTGGGCAGTCACGTGAATCGTGAACAGCATGACACAGGCTTGCAGGGGCAGTCACATGAACCATGAACAGCATGACACAGGTTTGCATGAGCAGTCACATGAATCGTGAACAGCATGAGACAGGCCTGCATGGGCAGTCGCATGAATCGGTGACAGTATGGCACAGGTCTGCATGGGCAGTCAAATGAATCGTGAACAGCATGAGACAGGCCTGCATGGACAGTCACATAAATCGTGAACAGCATGACAGAGGCGTGTCTGGGCAGTCACATGAATCGTGAACAACGTAACAGACCCCCATGGTTAATCATGTGATTACGAATGGTGTGACGCAAGTTAGGCGGCTTCTGAACCTAAATCTATATCCGACACAATGGGGCGGTGTATTGTGCTGGTGGCAATAGGGATACAAATGGACAGGTACATTGAAGGGTGAATACGACACTTCCTGTCCTTAAGCCTGTATTTAAGTGTGTAATTTTCTTTGCATCCATGTGGACGTTCTTGGTCTGAAAGCAAATGGTCCAGTCGTTCGCAGTGCGAAGTTCTGTAGTGTAACGAATACATTTGTATGCTTCGTTGTGATGAATAAAATGTACTGCTAACGTGATGGAACGTATTTTCACGCTTTGTGTGGTCTCCCGAAACGGAAGCGTAACTTCAAAGTGTCTGACGATGAGGAGCTGAGGACGTTGGGATCTGAGGAATGTAAAACAAAGGAATAGGGGAAGCTGTTACGCAAAGAGGAACTTGACAATTTATTTAGCTCAACTAGACTGTCTGAGTAGTCAAAAGAAGAAGTTTTGAAGAGCTGTGATTATTGCTTGTTCCCTGCGTAAGCAAGAAGTACATCCGAACACATTTTCGGTGATGAAATCTCTCGGAGAATTGAACTCAAGTGCGACATTTAAATGAATTTCAGGGAATATGAAGTGAATAAATCAGTTTGCTATCCAAAAATGTAAATATAAAGATATACAGAACGGTAATTTTGCCTGGTGTTTTTTATGGGTGCGAGACTTGGTCCCTCACATTGAGGGAGAAGCGCAAGCTGAGGGTGTTCGAGAACAGGGCGCTGAGGAGGACGTTTGGGCCTAAGGGGGACGAAGTAACAAGGGAGTGGAGAAGACTACATAGCGAGGAGCTTTATGATCTAAACTCAACAAATATTATTGGGGTGATCAAATCAAGAGGAATGAGAAGGATGGGGCATGTAGCATGTATAGGGGAGGAGAGGTGCATGCAGGATTTTGGTGGGGAAACCTGAGGGAAAGAGACCACTTGGAAGACCCAGGTATAGATGGGAGGATAATATTAAAATGGACATTCAAGACGTGTGATGGGGACGTGGACTAGACTGATCTGGCCTAGGACAGGGACAGGTGGCAGGCTCTTGTGAATGTGGTAATGAACCTTCAGGTTCCATAAAGTGCGGGGAATTTCTTGACTATCTCAGAACCTGTTAGCTTTTCAAGAAGGACTCCTCTGTATGAAGTTAGTTAGTTGGTTATGAAGTGAATGAACTGCTTTAGGGTCATGTAAAACCACAGGCCTTGGCATTAATGGCGTTAACATTTTGGCTTCTGTTGCAATAGCGCTAGTTACGTTTCGTAGTCCCTCCCTCTTCTACCTAGCTGTCCACAGTAAGTGTAGATGGTTTGCATTTTCACTTGGTCACACACAGACACACACCACAATTGGTAGGACTCCTCTGTACGAGGGATCGGCCCGTCGCAGAAACCTCTACCTGACAACACAAACACCGTACGAGAGACAAACATCCATGCCCCCGGTGGGATTCGAACCTACCATCCCAGCAAGCGCTGGACCGCAGACCTACCCCTTAGATCGCACGGCCACTGGGATCGGCCAATAGCGTTAGTACGTTGCAGATCTCCAGTATTTGTAAAACATTCGAACGCCTATCTCATGGTACTTCAATTCCATTCTTTGACCAGAACATTTGTTAGGGCATGCATATTTTGCTTGCCGTTTTCATTGATGTTGTTAGAGGCGTGGGACCATGACCCCAGAGAATCTGGCTGTTTCGCGACCCTTAACACCGCCTTGTAAACCAAGACTTGTTTTAACTGTGGTGATTGTACTCAGGATCGTGGTTTGGATTGTGCAGTTGATTGCGTGTTGAATTGCCAACAGGTTTTGGTAGCAAACTGAAGTATAGGCAGTTGGTGCGACTTCTTTGCCAGAATCAGCAATTCTAGACCGTAACATACTATATTTCCCTTTTCTCGGGCTGTTCAGAACAGAAACCAAAACGGATTTTGGATTTTATAATAAGCTCCCACGTGTATAACCGTACGCTACTTTCAGTCCGTGGTTTCCTTGCGAATGAATTACAGCGTTGATATTAATTACCGAGTGAGGACCTGTATTGGTTTGTACAGTTGGTCATATATTGAGGGGTCAAATCAAGGATGATGGATGGGGCTTTACATGTATTCACGGACATTCGAGTAATGCTACAGCATTTTAGTCGGTAAACCTGAATGGAAGAGGTGCATTGAGAGATCCTAGTTCTAGACGTAAGGATAATATTGAAATGGAACTTAATTACGTGAATAGGGTGCGAGAGGGTGGATTCATTTCCTGAGGTTAGGGTGGGGGACCAATAGCTGGTCATTGAGAGCACGGTAAAATGTTTCCTGTTAAATGCAAGACATTTCGTGACTGACGGTTCGATTCCCGTCAGGGGCAGGAAATTTTTCTCTTCTCCGAAATATCGAGACCGGCTGTAGGGCTTGTCCAGCCTCCAATTCGGTGGACGTCGTCATTAAAATGGCGGGGTTTTGAAGCTGACCACTCACGTCCGTGTAATGCTGAGGTCAAGACTGCGTGACCCTATGCGTCTGTTCCTCTATATGCCTTGTTGGGATGCACAGGGATAACTTTATCTTTAATATTTTTTACGTGAGTGACTGTTAGGTTCTTGAAAACCCTGGTTCATGGAGTTGGCGAAATGGGATGCAGTTTTTGAAAACGTCGGGTTTAAGTTTGGTGTGGTTACATATTTTGGGTCGGGATAATACTCAGTATAGCGACTTGCTACGGGCTGGGCGGTCCGGGGATCGAATCCCGGTGGGGGGCGAGATTTTCCGCACTCATCTAGACTGGCCCTGGGGCCCACCCAGCCTCCTGTACAATGGCTACCGAGTCTCTTACCGCGGGGGTAAAGCGGCCGGGGCGTGGCGTTGCTCGCACACCCCCATCTAGCGTTGAGGTTAAAGAAAGATTAGAGCTGTAATTCTACTCCCCGTCTGGCCCTTCATGGCCTGTTCCAGGATGAACTTTACCTTTATGGTTACATATTAGTGTGTACATGAATTGCAGGGTATGTACGTAGTGGCCCGTAGTAATGTTAATGGATTACATATAAATTTGATTCTTTCGAAATTTGACGTTCCCACAGCATTGTTGCTGAAGATTGAATTTTTCTGCGGTGTGACGTTGTGTTGATGGACAAATTGTCCGAACCTTTCGATGGATCGTAGCCCCCCCCCCCCCCTCATTCAGCGTCACTTAGTACGAGGACAGTGGACTGCTTGCCCCTGAATATGTGGACAGTATTATCTCCCGAAACGTCAAGAACTGTTCACCCACCGACACGGCACAACGTCACAGAAGACTTGGGTATTCGGTTTGATTCATCTTGGAAACCATACAAACACACATGACGGTGCCGTCGGTCCTTGAGTATGTTTAACTCTTTAAAGACGAAACGCATTCTGTCTAACATAAAGACACAGGGCGTACCGCGCAGTAAACACTCTCCACCTCAGTTTAAAAAACAAATCATTTGATGACGTGTAAGGTAAAAGTTGCAGATTGTTCGCAGATAAATACAAAACACATAAACGAGATGTGAGCACCATGGAGAATTGATTAAAGTTAAGCCTGGTAGTACGTAAAGTTACTGCTAGGCTTTAAAATGTTAAGGATTTCAGTAGATATGGTGAGGCTAATAGACCCGTCATCTTGGTGTGGGTACCGTGTTCTTTTAGGCCGCCGTCACATCTTGCTGCCAGTAAATCCCCGACGGACCATTGTTGTACGTCGGTCTGTTAAATGTTCGTGTTACATGCTGTGTTCGCACTCCGTGACTTGAGTCGAGGTAACGTCGCGGGGTAACGAGAAATAACGGAAACTGCTTGCATCTCCGTGGAACAAAATAAACGATGTTGTTCACTGCGTAACTTAAGTGACATCACATCTAACAAGCTTAGAATGCAGGCCTAACTATACCCCGGTTTAAACCAGCTGTGGGTTCATAACGTCGACTGCTGTGTCAAAATTATTGTGTGGAACGTGAGCCGCCACTTGTACGTTTGTGTGTATCCGCATTGTCATTTGTACATCATCAGCGGGTCGATAGTTCAGGTTATTTCTCAAGAAAGACAAATTGCTATGTGTAAGTGAATCCTTGCCGATCCCAGTGGCCACGCGGTCTAAGGCGCGGGCCTTCGGCCGAGCGCTTGCTAGGATCGTGGGTTCGAATCTCACCGGGGGCAGGGATGTTTGTCTCTTGTGAGTATCTGTGTGTTGTCAGGTAGAGGTTTCTGCGACGGACTGATCACTCGTCCAGAGGAGTCCTACCGAGTGTGGTGTGTCTGAGTGTGATGTAGAAACCTCGAAACTGAGTCGGCCTAGGCCGGATTTGGGCTGTTGCGTCACAGGAAAGGAAACTGAATCCTTATGATAGGCCTGATTCGTCGAAGTCTCCAGTTTCTTGTTAAGTTGTTAAGAAGTTATGATGTTTGCTGTATAGGCATATCGTTCTCAGAGTCAGAAGGAAGCAGTTCCAAAACTTGGCGGCCGATCTTCCCGTATTTTTTTCCGGATTTATGAAATTATTTCATTTCCTATTTTTCTGTTCGTAACTCATTTAGACATTAGTCAGCAGTGTGGACATAAAATTAAAGCAGATGAAACGTAAGTGGCTTATAATCATTATATCGTCACGAGCAGTGCGGAACAGAATCATAATACTGTCTATAAAGCTAACGCAGTAATGCACCGAAAGCTTAGCAGAGTTCATAGACTTGGGAATGAAAGTAGTGAGTCAGAATTAGGGTTTGCGTTCACAAAGAAGCTAAGAGCTTATTAAATCCAGAGAAGTCTTGCCATTACTCGGCTGAGGATAGTCTATCTTGCTGTTCTGTCTCTGGAATCTAAAGATTATAACGTACAGGCCCGTAATTTTACCTTGTTTTGCAGGCGTGAAACTTTCTCTCTCTACCAAAGGAAATTACATAAATTGAGAGTCTCCGAGAACAGAATGCTGAGGAGAATACTTGGACCTAAGGCGTGGAAGTAAATGGATACTGGAAGATGTTTCATAAAGGGCGCCGTAGATTGCATTACAAACGTTATTACCGTCATATGGAAGATATGGTGAAGGGCCGAAGTAGAAGTGAGAAATGCGTACAAAATATCAATACGAAAAGATTTTGTAAAAATGAATCTTCGGCCATATTCCCGTCTGTCTGTGTGTGTGTGTGTGTGTGTGTGTGTGTACCGTATTCAGGTGTTGCAGGTGAACGTCGTAAGGATTCTGCCGTTTTGATCGGCACTGTGGAATATTTTTGATCAGACGAGCGAGTAACGGCTTGCAAGTATGCGGTTATAAATAGGCCTCTCATATCTTAAATGTGTACTGCTTTAATTTTATCTCACTACAGTTAACCGTGGGGCCGGGATAGCGCAGTCGGTATAGCTACTCGCTGCGGGCTGGACGGTCCGGGGATCGAATCCCGGTGGGGGCGAGGTTTCCGCAGCCGTCAAGACCGGCCCTGGGGCCCACCCAGCCTCCTGTACAATGGGTACCGGGTCTCTTTCCCGGGGGTAAAGCGGTTGGGGCGTGGGGCTAGCCACCCCATCCCCTCCTCGTGCCGAGGCTCACGAAAGGGTAGAGCTATACCTCTACTCCCCCTCTTGGGCCCTCAGGGCCTGTTATAGAGTGAACCTTTACCTTTACAGTTAACCGTAATCATGTCTGTGTTCATACCGTTAAGACATACGGGGGAGTGCATATGTAGCCCCGCGGATTCTTAAACTCGGTGTTAGATGGAGATTGAGTGGTCATCTTCACGCCTCGGCCGATTGTCAGCGGGGGGACTGAAAAGAAGGCAGGTAGCCTCCAGAGCTGATCTGGTGTCGTTGGAGAACAGAAAAGTTGTTAATCCATGCCGGGAATCGAACTACGTAGCCTCTTAACTATACGGACTACGCTGTCCTGGTTCCATCGTGCTTTACATTTAGAAGTGTGTATTCATAGCAGCACCTTCGTGGCGATATTGAAGGCGAAATCTCAAAGTGTTTTTAATGCTGGTACTAGAGAATCCGTTCCTAACGTATCTCATTATTACAAACAACAGCGATAGTATGTAGCTTGCATCCAACTAAATGGTGGTGGCTGTTTATTGTTAGTTATTTTGTGCGTAAGTGTCCATCTGTCCGTCTTCAAGGCGCTCCAGTACGGAAGATTGCTACGTGTAGAACTCCCCGAACAAAAGCCGACCCTCGAGCGACCACGATCAATCCTTCAGTAGTATCTGCTCTGCACCCGTACTCACGCACGCCGGGGGTTAAAGAGGTCTCCATAATGGGGGTTCGTGATTATCCCAAACTCTTTCTTGTCTCCATGTGTAGACAGAATTGTTCTCGTTGGAGTGAATTTTTGTTTAAAAGTTAGTTTCTGTTTCGGGAGGTTTAATGAAATAAAACAGAGTTTGGCTACATCAGCCCGCCCGCCTGTGTGTCTTTCCGTTTAGTACTGGGCTTTACTTATGAAACTTGTTAGTTTTAACGGACCCGTGTCAGTGTTATTTCCACTGCTATTATTAGTAAGACTGTAATACGGTAAGAAAAAGAGGCGTGGAGAAACAGGGAAGCTTGAAGGAAATCCATCGAGTTACTTTGTAAATCACAACTCAGATTTATAGTTTATCGGCTTTCGCAGTGGTGTTGCTGAGGTCTTCTTCAGAGATCTGGCGCCGTGTGACTGGGTAATTGGTTCCCGTTGTGTTGAGTCGACGTAGTGCTTTTCATATCATATCATATCATATTATATATCATATCATATCGTACCATATTTATTTAACTGCAGTTGGGTTTCCACCCGGTGGCAGTTTTCATCCCCAAGAGTCGTAAAGGCCAACTCTCCTTGGACCGATACGTAGTCTGGAAACGTTGGGGACTGTACATTTGATGCTTTATATAAACCTTAGATCGAAATGTACCGATTTTCCCTGAAAATCAAAGAGGCGTATCTCAAATTGGCGCATAGTGCAAAATAGGTATTTCATTAAGATCTGCTGCTTTTATTTGAAACAGCGTTCGTCAGAGTGAATATTTTAACGAAAAGTAAGCAACGTATATTTATTTTTTAGGGAGATTAGCTTTGCAACAGTTCGCAATGAATGAATACCACTGGCAGTTGGATATGCAGCATATAAAAGAACGCGCGTGTCAGATACGGGTATAATAGTGTGGCTTATGTGGATGCACAGTCCTCTTCACTGCTGTCACTCTGCCTTATAGATATCTATATTGCAGTATTCAAAAGTGACTTGGCCACCTCCTGTGGTCACGTCAAGTCCATACATGTGCCAGATATTATGTGTTGGGTGTGCTGATTTTAATTGTGACAGCTGCATCTGACCGCTCGTCTGTCTGTCCCCTCATCCCTCTCTGTCTGCCTCTCTCTCTGTCTCTCTCTCTCTCTCTCTCACAGACACACACACACACACACACACACACACACACACACACACACACACACACACACACACACGAACACAAGAATCTAATTTGAATTTGGGACCCGGGACATAGGGCGGGTGGGTGGAGTGATAATTGGCTGGCTCCAACAGTAGTATCTGCGATTATGATTAATTCTCCATTGCAGCTGCTGGGTGGGGTAGTAAAGGGAGAAATACGTGTCCGATAGTCGAGCGTACATATGGTGTGTACTCTGGTGGTCTAAGTGGCTTGGGGTGCTGTGGTATGTGGTTATTGACTTTTATTGAGCCGAATCAGCTGTATTTCTGTGGAAAGGAATTTGTATATAATGGGAAGCAAGTACACCTTTGTGTCGTCTGTATTAAGGCTTCTTCGTATCCTGTGCTCAAGTATCGTTCTGAAGTTGCTATGAAACGCATTAAATGTTTAGGGTAAAGTCAGTACTTCGGATAAACTCCGCATTTACCAAGTACGAGTGATTAGAGATTTGAGATGTTGCTGAAGATTCAAGTCTTCTGGAGTATCAACGGCATGTCAATTGGTGCAGGTGGAGGGGCTACGATCCCTCGAAACTCCCAGTAACTATTTACCAACTGGCGTGGCGTAACGTCCCTGAAGATTTGAATCCTTAAAAGTGATCAGTTTTAGATTTGATGACTTGCCGTCTCTAATGATTCATAGGCTACAGTTATAATTTTAATGATCATATGATTATCCACGAGATGTAACAAATTATCTTAATGGAAAGATTGTCCGTCCTTCCTTAAATCCGCAATTGGTATTGGGGATTAAAAACATTTTTTCCTAAACTTGTACCTACTTGTCTTGCCATTAGTGACAGTTCCGTTAAACAAAACAGCAAGTTTATTACTAGCGGTGTCTTTGACTGCCTGTTGATGCCTTGGAGTAATTCCATCAGGAGTAGAGTACGGTGGTGACATCTCCAGTTGCTGGGACGGCAACATAATCAGGTCGGCGTGTCCTGCGCACCGCTCTACGTGATTATTTTCCTGTAGCTAAAGAGAGATCTACTTAATACCGGTTTCCATGGTTATTAATTAAGTTGTCGGAGGTAGCTGTGACTGAGCAAGCTGTGACTTTGTAGGGACACTCGACTGATGTCCGTGCCTCTTCTGCTCTGCGTTACTGGCTATGAACCACCACCACCTCGTGTACTTGACCGCCTCTCACTCCTCTGTGTTTGCTGACAGTACTTCAACATGTCATGAAGTAGCACAAAGTGCACAGAGACCTGCAAGGCTAAATGTACTTCATGTAGAAATTGTGCGACACGTTTCTGTGTGACATTTGAAGTGTTCAGAGCCTTTATCTGTTCGTCTTCTACCAAAAGTCCTCGAGATAAAACGTATGACTGTAAATAGAATGTATAAAAAATAAGTCAGCCAACAATGTTTATTAATAATATAGGTTAAATAGAGCAACTAGTTTCGGCTTTTATCAGCCATCTTCAGGCTCAAAGTTCAAAAACGTATTCTATAAAAACTCTACATAAATAAAATAGTGGAGGCCTTCACTTTACAGTGTTATTGGCTAGGTCAGTCTTGTTACGATTAAAAGTACACATTAGATAAAATGTTTACTTAAAATATTGACAAGGGGTCTTGCGTAGTTAAATTTCGTTGTCTTCAAATAATTGCACTGTATGTAAGTTATACTACAAAAAGTGCGTTGATAGGCGTTTATGTTCTGCTTTCGTGTAGGATGGCATTTCGGTTATTCCATACTGCCATGGACGGTCTTCTTGAGGTTGGTTTGTTGATGTTATCTGGCACGTGGCGGTTGCTGTGCAATGGTTGTGCTGCCAGGCTGGTGTTCCTTGCCTTGTTGGTACTTGCTGTCCTTGGTGGTTGTGGGTGAATACGTTTTTGAACTTTGAGCCTGAAGATGGCTGATAAAAGCCGAAACTAGTTGCTCTGTTTAACCTATATTATTAATAAACATTGTTGGCTATCTGACTGATTTTTTATACATTCTATTAATATAGGCCAACTGGGACAATGAATGTCAAAGTATGACTGTAAATTTACCCGTCTTATTACATGGAAATTAAACGTGATCTTTCATCATAATGTGCAGCATGCATGGAGCGATGAGAAATTCGTACAGAATTTTCGTCTGGAAAGTGCGAAGGGTAGGTACCGTGTTAGATAGGCGGGGTGTGTGAGAGGACAGTTTTAAAGGATGTTATGCTTTTTTGTTCTTTATGACAGAAATCAAGTCGAAACGCCTCCAAACAGAACTGAATTCCATTTTTCATACAGAACTACATGTTTCAGCCTATTTTAGGTCATCCTTAGGTTCGCGTTGTGTGCAGGGCTGTGGAGTCGGAGTAGGAGTCGGAAGGAATTTTAGGTGGAGTCGAAGTCAGGAAAAAATGTACTGACTCCGACTCCGACCTCAGTCTAAAATCGTAAGTAGATACTCCAACTCCAGAGCCCTGATAGCTACAGTAACCATTATACTTATACTTAAATATAGGTTATAAGTCAAAAAACTAGCCTGACGATTCACGTGGTGGTGATGAAATGTCTTACAGGTTTACCGTTATTAATGCGTATTGAGCTTTTATGAAGAAGTAGGAGTTTTAAAAATCGAGAAATCGGAGTCGGAGCTTTTGTGTGCCGACTCCACAGCCCTGGTTGTGTGATTAAAACATAATGAGGAAGGAACATAAATCAGTAAACTGCGACATTTTAAAATCTTCGTCTGTATGTTTTTACACTGACAAGTGATGTGTGCCTGACTGGCATTGACAGTCTTAAAGGATGTCATCCCGCTGTGTTGTTTCCGGATTTACATTCCTTCCTCAGTATACTTTAAACACAAATTGTAAACCTGAGAATGACCTGAAATAGGCCACAACATGTAGTTCCGTATAATAAATAGAATTTACTTGTGTTTGGACGGATTTCGACTTGAGTTCTGGGAGGATAATATTAACATTAATATGAAATAAATAGCTATGAATGTGTGAACTGTATGAGTACTGAAGTAGCTTATTGTGGAATCCAGTTGTGGGCTTACGCGCTGAAGGTAATGAGTCAACGGTTTAGTGATAAAAGCCAAGGTTATTCTAGAGTGGCAGAAGCAGTAGTTGGAGATTGGAATCCTCCACGTACATGCCAGTGCATTTATTTGAGACATTTTTCCGGTATTATTTGATATGCTGATGTCTTTTGGATCCTGTCTTTACAATATCCTGTGTGATGATGCATAAAACATGTTACTGGTAAACTTCAAAGTTCCCTACTCTGTGATCGACCAAGTGCCAGGTCACAGATGAAGCCTGCAACCCAAAGATTGAGGATGTGCTACCTGGTTAGGGTTATCGCACACCTTAGGTGGCGGTGACATGCGTATGGGGCAGTGATAGAGTGATGGATGGTGTTACTGTCAGTGTGAGTGTTTTATTTGGATGTTGTCTGGATAAAATATATGAGTGTGCTGTCATCATCGTGTAGTCTTTGTAACGACAGGTCCATAACCTCTTCCGAAGTTAGTTCTGCACACAGTGACATGTAGTGCTTCATCTTTCAAATTCCAGTATTTTTGATTTTCCTTAAGGCCGTGTAATAGCTGCTTACATCGTCTTCCTCATCTTGTATTCTCTTCTGTCTTTCCCTGAACAACGTGTTTTAGAAGGCAGTTCCTACGCAAGATGTTACCAATCCAGTTAACCTTCATTCTGTTTTGTATAATATGCACGTGATATTGGAAGGTGGTTGTTTGTGACTTCAGGTAGATGTTAGAGTCTGACCTGTGACCGCCAGTTCTTGTCACTATACAGCTTTAAGGACTGGGACTATTTTTATGTAACGAGTCTCACGCAGTAGGCACCTTTTTTAAATATAAAAGGAGACAGAGTCGGCATCTAAACGTTGCGGTCTCCTTTATTCAGCGAGTTTGAGGACGGAGACAGAATCGCCATCGGAAACGCTGTAGTCGGCTTCATTCAGACGGTTTGTAGCAGCTTGTGGCACTCATCTTTCGCCTCCAGCTCCATACTTAAGGTCCGTGGACACGGCGTCGTGTTTGAAGACACTTGGATCTTTATCAGGACCGCAGTGAGAACCTCACTCCTTGCCCTGTTTATGTTCTCTATCCCGCTAATAAGGAAATGTCCGAGAAGAATACAGTGTAACTCCAATTATCCGGATTAATTGGGACCGTGAGCCGTCCGGATATGCAGAAAATCCGGATAACTGGATTTTTCTTTGAAAATAGTCTACATTGGCAGTTTAAAGTGGCAACCAGTTTCTGCAAACGGCTATTTTTAGAGTACATATTTATTTACGTACAAATAAAACAGTCATACAGAATTCCTTTTATGTGTCTTGACAACTGGGGGAAAAATTTAAGCCATAAAAAGATGTAGTGCAATTACAGTAAGCAAATGTTTGGCTTACGGGTTTACTTGATGAAGTCAAGGATATATCGATCCGATAACCGGTAATTTCAAGGCAAATTAGTTTTGTAGAATTCTCGACAAAGTTAACTGAAGGGCCAAGCCGATCCGGATAATTGGCGATCCGTATAACCAGCGTCCGGATGATTGGAGTTACACTGTACTTGTGTGACGAGAATGGGATTGGAAACCAAATACTGTGACAGGAGTTCTGTTACAATTTATCGGCAGGGTCTGTAATTTTGTTGTTTTTTATTTCTTCTGCGGTCAAAGAAGATGCAGCCTACTGTTATTGCTTTCACGTCCGCGTTACTAAGTTGGAATTATAGTTTTTCCCCCCTATTGTTGTTGTTATGTAGAGTCGTTCGGACTTCACGGAACATCGTGTTTCCGCTGAAAACAGTTATCGATTTGTGCTTTATGTGCCTTTCGAAGCACCGTGTGCAGACCACAGGCCTCAAGACGCAACTCGAACCGTAATCTTTGTGTTTTCACTCCGAGCGGAAGGTATCTGTATTCTTTTTTCTTCTGTTCCCCGTTCCGTTAGGTTTGCTCCAAACGCTGCCACAGACGTTCTAGACGTTGAATGAAACTTCTAGATCCAGCTTGTTATACGTGGCGTGGAATCTAATTACTCCATTAATGTGCGGAGTTTTAAATGAAGAAATTTGCATGAAAGAATTTTTCTGGATGCTGACCAGCCTCTAACAAGTTCAGGATGAGGATGATTAAAATACTGCGGACGGCGGAACCCGGCGGTTATAAATATTTTCTGGAGTGGTACAAGGGGGGGGGGGGGGGGGGGGGTGAGGCGACGCTTCCGATCTCCTGACGTAATCGAGATCACCGTATCTCGTGCTTGGGCGGGTTTACCATAGAATGTCGTGACTGGGCATAGAAAACGGTAAAAATATGCAGAATAAATCCAGAATGCGTTCGTATAGATCCTTCTGCAGATCGACAGCACGATAAACGAGACCTGTTCCATATTTTATGCGTATCAGATGGTGGTCTGCTTTTGGATGTCTTTACCGTGTACTGGTTAAATGTTTTGACGTTTCGGAGGAATATACTGCCCCACAATCTTCAGTGTTGTAGATTCAAGTGGGTATTGTAGTGATACGGAAAGTGTGTCGGTTGTGGGGACCGATTTAAGGGTATTTGGACAATTACAGCTACGGAAGGCAGGAATGGGGACGGGATAGTCCCGTGCCAGGGAAATCAGATAATTAAACGTATATTTTAGATGTACATATTCCACATTTGCATCTTACTGTGAAAGCCATTTAACAGTTCATTCTTTGGGCAAGCGGCATCTTTTTCTTTTCGTTCACTTGCTGTCACAATTTATCGTCACGTAGTGTTTTTATACATCGGAACGCACTGCGTGGGTAGAGTCTTTGAAGCTAATAGTAACGTAGTCAATAACTTTTCCTCTTTTTATGCAACTCGGAAATTTATTGTTGTGTTCACGACAACCCGCCTCTGATGCTTAACTTATGCAAGATGAATCAGTGCCCCCTCTCTCATATCTTTCTTGTTTAAGATCCGTTTCTATATTCTTCTGTGTCCACTTCTGGGTCTTCCAAGTAGCCTCTTCCCTTCAGGTAGCATTCCGTCCAAAATTTGGTACGTGACCATATTTGTCACATTCTACATACCTGCTGTAGGTTCGAAGTGTCTAGTAATATTTGGCGAAGAGCACAAATCGTGGAATTCTTCATTATTTAATATTATACAGCTTTCTGTTACATTATGTAGCGTAGCTTCAAATATTCTGCTCAACATCCTCTGTTCTAAGCCTCAATTACCGCTAGGGTGGGAGTCCAGGTTCGTAGGTGCAGTTCTGTTTTTGCATGCATTATGCGAACAGCATTGGCTTATTAGAAAATTTTGTGTCTTTGACACTTGTTGATAGTTAATAACAAATTCACAAATTATTATTATTATTATTATAAATTTGCGAATGCTTAATCGCGAATTTTCTTTTGTTGCAGGTAAGTGCACATGAATGGATCTCGAAGGAACTTCAGTAGGATTTTCTTTGACCACAGCTGGGTTCTGGAGGGCAAGATTCATTGTGGTGGCAGTCGGACAGGTCAGAAGAGAGTCGGAATCTGTGGTGGTGGTGGTGGGGAGGGTGACGGGGGTGGGTGGTCGGGACGTATACGGGTCTTAGACTTTTTTATCCGGGACTTGCAGAATACGGTACTTTTTTTGTTTTACAGTTTCTTTCATCTTCGTAATTCTGTGATGTAGCCAGTGAAGCGAGCGAGCGAGAGAGAGAGAGAGAAATAAGGAAAGAAAGAATGGAAAAATAAAAAAAAAAAGAACGGCAGGTTCCCAAGAAAAGTATGTTTTTTCTTCTGTTACCGTGTACTCTGTATGTATTTCGTGATTATAAGAAATACTCCTGTTAAGTGACTTACCTCTTCTTTCCGGTTAGTATTAAGAAAATGCAGCGCAGTTGTCATTACGTTATTTGTTCTGAGTCCTATCTTCTGCATACGTGAATCGTTTACTTTGCGCGAACCAGTACTGAAAGTTTTATGCGTTCTTAGATCAGTGTGTGTACAGTGAATAGATAATGAGGAGTCAAGTAGTTATTGTCACAAGTTGTGTCCATCCTGAAGTTCATTTCAGTGGAATTATTGGAATTAGCTATCTCCCTTTAAAGACAAAAAGAATAACCTGAACTATATTTAACAGCTCAGTTCATACCGCGCGGTGAACACACCACGTCTCAGTTATAAAAACTAGTAAATTAACTATGTGTAGGGACGTAATCGCTGCTTATCCTGAGAACCATACAAAACTCATAAATTCACTTTGTCGTCAGAAGGTAGAATTTTTGAATGTGAAGCCTGTGGTACATAAAGGTACCACACTACACTGAAGGCAAATGCGCCCAGTCTGTGTAATAAATTACGTATTATGTTTAAAAGGTCTGGAATAATACTAGAAATTTGAGTAGCTAAACAAATCGGAATTCCAATTTCGTGCAACATGCAACAAACGCCCTTTAACTTTTAAGGATGGTTTCGCCCCTGGTATGTAGTGATGAGTTTCTGTAAGCGAAGCAACAACTGTCTGTATAAGCTCGTGCCTGTGTTTTTGACACAGTACTGGGTGAGTGGAAAGGATAAACGTCGGTCATGTTGCACGGCTGTAACGAAATAAACGGGGCACGTCGGAAACGGAGCGAAAAATAGGAATGGTTAACGCTGCAGGAAAGACGGGACTGATCAGTAACACGGTCTGAAATATCGATATTGTCTGTGCCAGACAGAATTCAACTGAACACCATTTGCTGATGAACGACATGGATTAAGTGGATTTATGGCGACTTGCGATTCCGGGAAGGTGTTTCTGTACATATTGGATGTAAAGGATATGGGAAAATGGTGCCTTGACTGGCTATGTGAAGAACGACCTGGGTTCAATTCTCGGTAGGCGCATGATTTTTCATTTTCTCGCTTACATAAATAAAGAGGTAAAAGCCCAACACAGTCCAAAAACCAAACAGGGGTAGAGGGCGCATTGCGTCACCCGTTCTTAACCTCACCGCTAGATGGAGGTGAGAGGCCAACCTTGCGCCTCAGCCACTTTACCCCACCGGAAAAGGACCCCTGTATCCATTGAATATGGGGCTGGGTGAGTCCCAGAACCTGGGTGGACGTTCAGGAAAAATTTCTTTCCCCTGCTGGAATCGAACGCCGGGTCATTGATCCTGTAGCGTAGCCACTGTATTGGACTACGCTGTCCCGGCTTTGTCATGTGCGTAACTTACAGGAAAGTATTAAACTGTACAGATTCAACCGAGATAAAAATATGTTGGAAAATACCAATCTAAAATTAGACGCAAATGGGAAACAAAGTTAGTGAGACGCGGCCCTTATTGGAGGCTGCGGGGGAGTATAATGAGTAGCTAAGGACATCTTTACAGAGAAGAGGAAATACTGTGTTGGTGTACGTTAATCTCTGGGTTTATAAATAGATGGGTAGACGGTTGGACGGACAGAGAGAAGGGACGAAGGTGGAAGACGCTAAACTGATGGAAGCATTTCTTGAGTTCTGTGAACGAATTTAGGTGTCATCGTGCGTAGACCTAATACTTTGCATTTGAAAGAGCCATGTCTATTTTTCAGTTGAAAACTTGCCGTAAATGTTGTAGAGGGCCAGGATAGCCCAGTGGGTGTAGCGGCTAGGCTACAGGCTTCATGACTAGGAGATCGAATCCCGATAGCGGCAAGAGGTTTTTCTCTTCTCCAAAAGCCCACACCAGCTCTGGGGTCCACCCAGTCTGCCACTCAATGGGTACCCGAGTTCGTCCCCGGGAGTAAAGTGGCTGGGGCGTGAAGTTAACAGCTCACTTGAATATAGTTACGAGGTTAAGAATGAGTGGTGGTCGTGCCATGGCTCAGGCGGTTAGCCGCCGGCCTCCCACCGCGGAGGCCCGGTTTCGATCCCGGATCAGTCCATGTGGGATTTGTGGTGGACAAAATGGCACTGGGGCAGGTTTTTCCCCCGAGTTCTTCGGTTTTCCCTTGTTAGTTTCATTCCACCGGTGCTCCATTACTAGGAAAAGGACAAAAAATAATCATCATCTTCATCATAGGGTTGCACAGTAAGCCTCACGGCTGCAGTGCGTCCATAGCGTCTGCTCCCCCTATGTGCCTTCATGGCATGGACAGGGAAAAGTGCTTTTTACATTAACTGATGTAGACCAACCCAGCGACGTGTAACAAATGTTGACGACATGCCCGACTGCCTTTATATGTTAAGATGCTTCGCTTCGCGTGAACGGTGTCTGGTGTTGATGCCTGGAAGTGACTAGCGATGGGGAGTGTTCTTTGTACTTTGATATGAAACATAACCCGCGAAAGTCGTTGCACGTGTTTCTTTCGTGATCTGCTTTTACGTGCATGTTGTCACAGCTTTGGCAGCGGACTTCCGGATATTCCGATAGGGTGCTGGGATTCAGTTTACAAGTAGCTACTGAAATCGTCTTGTGTGAGTTGCTCTGTCTTCTGAGTACCTCCACTGAGACGTGCCTCACGCTCGGCATGTGCGAATCAAACAAAACAGATACCGAATTGTTTTATGAATGTTATTTTTTTTAAGTATAACTTAACACTATGGCCCTGGGGTCGACTCAGCCTCTAACAGAAATGAGTACCAGGAATATTTCCTTTGGGGGGGGGGGGGGGTTAAAGGCGGCCGGTGCGTAGGGCTGACAACCCTGCCATTTTCATGTGCCGATTGTCTTGAAATCTGGGCGCCTTAACCTCTGGAGCCCTCAAAGTCTGTCCAGGCCTGTAACGGGATTTGTTTTACCTTTCACATATAGCTAAAGCCGTAAGTCAAGACAGCAGTCTTTTATGAATTAACAGTGTATAATCGAATACTTTTCTTCGGCCCTGAACATGGCGGCCGCCGGTTTCTACGAAACGTCGGCACTGACCTCTCAGACTCCAATGCCTCACATTCCAGAAGACAGTAACGTTCATAGTTACGGTGGTGGGGAACTGCGATCCTCGTTATGCTGAACTTGCGTGCGCATGGCACAAGATAACTTGATCCACATATTTTAACCCTTTAAAGACGGAGCCTTCATGTGGTTGCCCCAGGGCTTGTAGGTGATTAAAACGTTGTTGAAGTAGTTAATTGATTGCGTAATCAGTGCTCGCTTGATGGGCCGTTGAGTTTAATGTGGTTCTCAAAAAATATCCAAAATATGCTGGAGATACATGTGCATTTTTTTTGACATTCATTGTCCCAGTTGGCCTATATTAGTAGAAGGTATAAAAAATCAGTCAGATAGCCAACAATCAGATAGCCAACAATTGTTGGCTATCTGACTGATTTTTTATACATTCTATACACGTACATTCTTTAAATCTTAACCAATGTACAGCAACTGCAGCTGCCTAGACTGTCCATATAATAGAAGGATTTTTGTCGTTATTTGCTATGGTCCCCAGTTAAAAACTTTTCTGAACCGCAGTTCCTCCATGAAAACATCTCGCTGGAAGGCCTACTTTTTTACATTTACGCATACACCGGGTAAAAACTGGACGGAAGCCATATATAGAAATTGTCATCGGCAGTGAATACCATGACGGGTAATTACTTAGGGTAAGACAATCCATTCTTGATTTCAGGCTTCCGCCGCGATGTTGATGAGATCTGCGCTCTTCTGGGGTGTTACGCGGTGTCGTGTGGTAATTGTTTACCGACGTTTCGGGACGTGTCGGCCTCATTTTCAGGGTCACGAAGATGGGACCGACGCTTTTGTCCCGAAACGTCGGCAAACAATTATCACACGACGCCGCGTAATATCTCAGAAGAGCGCACATCCCAATCCATTCTTGTTCTGTATAATAACAGTAAATATGTAAACATCGGACTTTCAGGGGATAGGGGTGAAAATATGAACGTGTAAGTGGCAGAGAATATGTTAGGCTGGATTGCAATCAGGAGAAGTATAATGTCAAGGCGCTCTGAGGAAAATAAGTGTACGTACAGAGGTAGGCGTATATAACAGGGCTTCTGGGATGCAAAATAATTGTGACGAAACGTCGTCTGATTGTAGACATATTTGACGACATACGTCACTGTCGATTAATTTAGAGGTAACAGGTAGACAGAACGCGGCAGGTAATGACATATGCTTCCGGACAGATAAAAACAGAAAAGTACGGAAAGGCGTGGGAATAGATGGATAGGCTCATTTGTTTTTTGAATGTCAGAATAGGCATTCTGTAAGAACACTAAAACAGGAGTGACAGCTTGTCTCACTGATACGCGAAGGAGTTTTTGATGAAGAGGCAGATGTGTGCGTGTGTATGTGTGTGCGTGCGTGCGTATGTGTGTATGTGTGTGTATGTGTGCGTGTATGTGTATGCGCGTGTGTGCGTGTATGTGTGTGCGTGTGCGCGCGCGTGTGTGCGTGTATGTGTGTGCGTGTGCGCGCGCGCGTGTGCGTGTATGTGTGTGTGTGCGCGCGCGTGTGCGTGTGTGTATGTGTGTGCGTGTGTGCGCGCGCGTGTATGTGTGTGTGTGTGTGTATATGTGTGTATATGTTCGTGCGCGTGTGCGTGTGTGTGTGCGTGCGTGTATGTGTGTGTGTGCCGTATGTATAATTAGTTCCATGCAGTCATTATGTTTAGCAAGCATGAAGCTTCATTAAAGCAAGGCAACAGCTTAGCAAGCATAAAGTTCCATTAAAGCAAGGCACAAAACTCTATGTTTCCAGGTCTGCAAAACTTGCCAGCACTGTTAATTTTGTTGCTGAGCCGAGCCTCATTTTCACATCACCACAAGGGCCCTTCTTTATATTTGTAGAGGAATTGCCGTTTTGGAAATTGGCTTACGATGCAGGAGGTTGATACAGTTGGTCTTGTGGCTCACGGAACAATTACACACCCGGTTTTCGTAATTTCGGATGATTTCTCTTCCAGTTACGGGTGGGATGGAAGACAGCTACAGCGAACGATTTACTGCAAACAGTATAATGAAGTTTTTTTTATTTGGATTGTGAGTCAGTAAGTTAGAACTTCTTGCGAGTTTCGCCCACGTGTTAGTTTTAGCCATAAACAAGTCAACTTTAAATGTATGTGCTAGGGCATCTTTTAGCTGTTGCGATATTTTAATGCTGACTACATTTCTACTAATGCTTTTACTTTAAGAGTGAATAGAAACTTTTTGCAGCGTTGGGGGCGGTCGCTTTGTCGAATAATAAGTTTGGAACATTAAAGGATTCGCGCAAGTCTCGTTTTAGAAAAGAAACGATTGTGTTGTTGCATTTAGTTGTGTACAATACAGACCTTTGGCTTGTTTGGCGTATGTTTGGCTAAAAATCGGGACATGTTTGAAATAGGAATACTTTTTAATAAATTCTGAAATTGACTTATTGTCCGTCGGAGGCTAGTTGTAACCTGCCTTGTTTATATTAGTTTTAGGGTAAATCAGTTTTGAGTCTGTACTTAAGGTTCGAAACGTTAATTCCGTATTTTATCGTAAATTGAACTTAGTCGAATGCAATGTCATATTGGAACTTCATAGCTGTAGGTAAGAAAACTTTAACATATTGAACGGAATTCACTGTGTTGTTGTGGTTCACAGTAGCTTCGCGTGTTCTCATTGATGTTGGTTTCTTAACGCAAGTTTAGAAGAGAAATTATTTATAATGCGAGCCTGGTATTCCTACTCACAAGCTTGCAATAACCAGATTGGGTTGCGCTCCATACCCTTTTCATGAAGCTGTGGCAGGCTGTAACGAAGTACGAAATTACATATCGTAATTTGTTGCTCAGTTGTATATGATACCTCAAATTGTGGTTAACGTTGTGGGGCTGGAATTTACGGTTCTGCAGTGTAGGTGGACGCCAAGAACTCTAGAGGTGTAGAATCGCAAAGCATGCATTTAGCAGCCATGTAGGCCTATTCCACAGCCTCATTTAGCTGCAGCATTCCAGCACGCGATAGATAAATTCCGGTCTCGCCGAAATGATTGTAAGTGGGCATTTTTGGTGCCCTTTAAATTAAAAATCCGCTCAGCTAGTATAACTCAGTGAATTGACCGATTTTTGACAGGATAAACGGGGTTCTATTACTGGCGGGGGCCAAATATTTCACTTCGCCACTTCTTCCAATCTGGCTCTGGTGACCTGGCGTTATGAGGCCGGAGTTAAATGAAGCGTGGAGGCTTACCTCCCCTCTTCAATACGTAGGGCCTAAGTGCTAAAACAAATTTACTAGTCTGTGGATTTAGATCTTATAGGGTATGTTCTTGATTATAGACCCTTCATACCAAATGCTGTTACCTCGCCTGGGCAGTACCTGGTGCAAGGCAGTTATTCATATTGCTGTATTATGACCTTCACCTAAGTTGGCTGAAGGGAAACTGAACTTCAAGTCGGGTCTTTTTAGTGACGTACGACCAAGAGGAGAAATGCTGGCGAGACGCCTCTCTCCACAGAAAATTGTAGTCGATTTGGAAAGGCGCCAAGTGTTCTTTGTTTTTACACGACTTAACTGTTATGAGGTGTGACTGTCTATCCAGAAGGATAGGAATGGCGTAACTGACACTTGTTATATACCCTCTTCAGTCGAGGGTTTTGGCCGTTCTTTGCTATTTATGGATATTGCTGCTATGTGTCTGATCTCCCATATAGTTACAAATAGGGGTGGGATGTGTTTTCATCAGACGACGGAACAATTTCGAGTATGTACTTTCTGTTTACTTGCGTCGTCAGATAGACAGATACATTTCGGTAGTCTCAGTCTGTGGGCACGACGACTTTGTAAAGACATTAAAGCACTGAAGGAATGTCTGCGTTAGGAACGCGTTTGACCCGTAGTGGGGCTATAGTTGGGCTACGTCTGTTCGGGTAGGGCGCGCCTGTAGTATGTAATACCTTAGTAAGCAGTATTAACAGAGGAGATAATAGACACGATCATTCCATCCAGTCATGTAAATAATTCTGAATGTGTTCATTATCAGCTGTGCACTAACTCTGTAACTGAAATTAATAATATACAGTCATAACACACACATAAATGTCTGTCCTTTATTTATTTACATGAACATTTTTCACACGTGTCGGTTCTAAGACCATTGTCAGGGAAATCGTACTTTAATCACAATCAACAGAAGAAGAATATGCAAGGTTTTAACACGAATAAAGATTTGTCACAAAGTACGTGCACCAGAACGTCCAATAATATGAAGATTCAATAAAATATTATATGTTTAAAAACGTGCTATACAAAAAACAACCGTGATAATAAGAACATAATTTTTTAATCACTAAATTTGTTTCTTTGGCGCACATTTTTAATAGTTGTCTATAATTGGGCATTGCTTGTGTAGAATTTATTTTTCAGTTTATGATTTTGTTGTCTGGGAAATTGTTAAATTTGTCGTTTCGTCTTATGTTTCGTGTTTTTGTGTTTCTTTTGTTGTAGTATACCCATATGTGCTGTTTTTCTCGTCTCTAAATACTTGTACGTGCTGTCGTTCTTAACGTGTTTTGAATTTGACTTGATAGCTTTTAAATGTGTGTCATATTTATTATTTTGTGTCCTGTTTTGTAAGTACTTTGCTGACTTCCGATAATATTGCTAAAACTGGTGTAGTTTTGTAGCGGGTGGTGCATATAGTCACTTGACACTGTTTAACATGTTGCGTGTTGTGTCAAGTGACTTTTGCGTCACCTGTTTAACGTGTTGCCTCTCGTGTCAAATGACTTGCTTCACCCTTCACAGTTGCATGTACGATAACAAAAATTTCTTATTGTTAGTATTGCAGTTATTCTTCTTTGGTTTTATTTTTGTGAAAACTTATTACTTATGGGTAATGTCTGTCGGCGTTACATTTCTTCGATACAACCACGAAGTTTCGGCTGACCGCCGAGTTTGTAATTGTTAATTTACAGATATTTTTGTAGAGTATGTAGTTATACTTATGATCTATCGCCATACAAAATGTTTAACATTCCTAGCGCTGACACTGATTATGTATCACCATGAAATCGAAGGTTAGAGAACGTTCACAGACGGGTGGCATACTGCTATTTTATATGCTACAAAAATTCTCCTAGTAGGGTAACAAAAGTTGTAACTTTTTCAAGTTTATTATAAATACATCATTTCGATACCCTAAAGTAACTAACGCCAGTGTCCTTTCCACCTCAGATGTTTGCATGTCCGCTATGTTGTTGTTGCTGATTACATGATGTTGGCGTAATGTTCTACCAATTGTGAAATCGGGTTATTTATCGAAAAATGAAACAGGGAGACACACACAGCGTGCTGAACTTATGAGCAGCTGATTTGTGTATCCTTATGAAGCGCAAGTATAATAAACAGCTGTGACAGGTTTTGGAGAGGGAAACAGTGAAACACCGTAGGCAGGGTATTCGGTCCGAGGGAATAACACTTTGATGAGGGCAGAGACTGAACCCCGAAGTAACCCGACTGTGTTTTAGACACAGCGGCAGTGTTATCCCCTTCCAGACGCCGGTGACACGTGCCGTTGTTTGTAGTGTTCACAGTGTTGGGCACTGTGAGAGGTGTGGTACCTCACTTCTGTGCGGTTGCTGTAATTAAAGGCTTAGATGCGTAGCGACTGGTTCAGGCGGTGTTTGTGTTACGCTTCGCGGAAATGTGTCGACTGTGTAATCTGTCTTATGTCTCTCCTGACAGTCCACGTTCTTGATTGAATTTTATGGGGCTTTTTCATTCATGCTGGTTGCTCATTTTGGGTCTCTGGTTTGTTTGCTGTGTGATTGTACCGTCAGCTACGTACACATTATTACAGTGGTTACTGGTCTAGCCTATGTCTTAAGGCAGTTAGTAAATGAGTAACTAATCCTAGGAGCAGAGTTCTGTTTATATATGCATATGCATATTGTCGTATGTAACGTATATTGATTTTATGGGTTTAATCTGAAAATTCGGGTCTACTTGTATATGTCGCCACGTTGATTTTTAAATAGGCTGCTACGTTTGGGAGGAGCGTACTGCCTCCATCTTCAGGGTCCAAGAGTCCAGTCTCGCAGGATGTGCTTTGTATTTGCTATCTAGTCTTTCACAGGGTGTCCATCCGAATGCGGAAGCCGTTCACAGCTGCATTGCTGCAGTCACCAATGGCGCCGCCCGCTCGGTAGCACTTGGAACCCCGAGTTCCTCGTTAGCGTGGGACTCCTTGCCGTAGAGCGAACGACATCGATTGCTGCAGTGACCGATGACGGACCCCCACTCTGCTGTGCTCATTTCCGCGTTCGAAATAGGCCTGTGGGTCGGACTGGGTTTTTGTATTTGGCCTCTTTCAGACGGAATTGTATTTTTCTGAACCATGTCCCAGTTCAAGTGAAACGGGGTTCACACTTTCCACGAAGTACTGGAATGTGATGGAATTGGGAGGGAGGTTTTCTCGTTCCCGAAAGAGACAGGATATAGGGCTTGTGGGATAGTAGGAACGTGTGCAGCCGTGTCATATGCGGATGTAGTTCCATATAGCTGCTTACGTAACTATTGACGTAGCTATGGATACGTAATTTAAGATTAAGCGTGGACAGATTGGTAGGAAAAACAGGCAGGGAAGTACTTCAAAGTAATCTGCCCCTTGTTTGTTTTGCGTATTTTCGTTTTAGCGGAGGCACAGTATGCTGGCTTCATGTGAGGGCAATAGAAGATGATGTTTAATTACAGTTAGAAGTCGATGTTACGAAGTGGTGTTAATAACTGCAGTGGGCTGCTGCGTTAATAATATAGATTGGCTGAGGCTTGGATGACTATTTGTCGAAGCCCGGCAGGGTACGGAATTTTCTCTTCGCCCCCACGTCAAGACTGGCTATGGGACCGACCGACTGTTATATCAGTCAATACCAGGGATTCTTTCCTGGGGAGTAAGGGAGTCGGAACGTCAGACTCATTATTTAGCTGTATCTTATTCGAAGAATTATGGCTGCACTCCCCAGTACGTCTTTGTAGTGTGGCGAGTTTGCATAGAGTACTTCGTTCTTAATAGTCTTAAATTAACCCTTTAAAGACGAAGCGTATCTGTTTTATATAAGGACTCAGTGCGCACCGCGCTGTAAACACTCTCCACTTCGGTTATAAAAACCAGTCTCTTAATGTTTTATAAGGCAAAAGTTGCTGTTTGTTCTGAGATCCGTACAAAACACATAAACGCAATGTGGGCTCCACGTAGAATTTTTTAATGTTAAACCTGGTGGTACGTAAAGTTACCGCTAGGCTTTAAAAGGTTAAATGGCTGTTGAGACATGATTACAATGAATGAATATCATCTAGTTGTGTTGTGTCTACAACAACTCAAACTCCAGTCGGTCTGGATTTTTTTATTTAACGACGCATGTTAGTGCTTGTGTTACGTAACGTAAAATGTTAGTTGACTGCGAATGATGAATTGGCAGGAATGTAAAAGGAAACGTGTATGATCTCGTCTAAAGTAACAGTCGGACTTTTTCTAGCAAAATGTGACTGAGCAGTGCCAAAATCTCCGCCTCACTACTGTACACGAGTATCGCTCGGCGTAGTCTTGAATTTGTGTCTTGCGGTGTCCAGTCGTTACTGCGACTCCATTCTCCGTGCCTGTAATCGGAATAACTCAAGACGTTTATAGCTTATATGCCAACCCAACTTTGGTATTGAGAAATATTTTATGCTGTCGGTTTGTCTGTTCTTCTGTGGAGCATGCAGATTTTTTCCCCCCATATGGAATGAAATGTATATGAGATATTCTTGTCGTCTCGTTTGAAAGAAGGGGAGGTGGGATATTGGATGAACCGCCCTATTTTACGACTTATGGTGACTGGAGCTAAAGAGAGTAGCTTCTCATAAACATTATACGCGTAACAATGATGCAAGTTTGTGACCACTGAAACATCACTGACGCAAAGAACCAACCGCTTAGTCGTCAGGCAGTCGTTTCGTTTCACGAGCTGTGCTGTTGCTTAGAAAGGCCTCTGTGTAATGAAATGGGTAGATAGAGTGCCCCCTGTTACAGCCTTTGGGGTTCGAAAGCCTTCATAACCCAGTAACTGTTGACAGAACGGCTTAAACCGTGCCTATCAGACACAGAGCAATTTGCTGACCAAATCCGAAATGCAACTTGACATCATGGGCTGCAAATTATAACGCCACAATCCCTTGTCATTCCTGTTTTGTAAGTTTCACAGTGTAGAAAAACGCAAGGACGTAACGTAGTTCTTCTGTTTACTTTGGCGGGATTTCTTGTACATATTGTGCAATGAAAATAGTAAGTTCGTGTCTTTGACTGAGGATCAAAACGACTGAGGTTGATAACTATACACACATACAGTGCTTAAACAAAGGACGGAGCCTATAGGCACACAGGTCTTTGACAGCCAAAAATGTTTTCAGTATTCCGCGAGAATGTTTGCTGTTGCGTTCCGAAGAACAGTGGAACTTGGTAATCATCAGAATGTGAGCAGGCCACATCCTAAAGCTTTGCTGGCCGTGTGTTTGACAGTCCTTGACAGTGTCTGACCACAGTGTTTCTTTAAGGGAGTGAACACCTTGAACAACTGATGTTGGTTTGCACCTTCGCTACCTCAAATCTCTGCCCCTCCAATTTTAAAAACTTGCATTGCTGATGATACTTAAACTTATGTGAACAACGAAAGTTAAAATTAGTACATTTATTATAAATCAGAAACTTTGATGTGTGTATACACATAGCTAAAACATGTTTAACCCTTTAAAGACGAAGCGTATCTGTTTTATATAAGGACTCAGTGCGTACCGCGCTGTAAACACTCTCCATTTCGGTTATAAAAACCAGTCTGTTAATGTTTTATAAGGCAAAAGTTGCTGTTTGTTCTGAGATCCGTACAGAACACACAAACGCAATGTGGGCACCACGTAAAATTTTTTAATGTTAAACCTGGCGGTACGTAAAGTTACCGCTGGGCTTTAAAAGGTTAATGTAGCGATCCCAGTTCACGGCTTAGTTTGCGCGGTAGTTGTGCAGTGACGATATTTTTAATCCGTTTGCAAATTGCACGTTAATAACTTCCGTGTGCTGTACAGTATTTCGTTATTGTGACTCTGATTTTGTGTCTGCTTTGGGTGCAATGTTGGTGTTCATGTGTGTCTCATTATCGCAACGCACACTCAGTTGCCTAACCTCTGAAGAGGGGAGGCAGCATGCTCTTCCGAAACGTTGTTGTTAAACGGGAACACTTCCATGGCATAACAGCCAAGAACGCCGCAGCGTTACTCGAAGTGAAAACCTGAAAGCATATACAAAACCCAATCTCTTGAAGTAATTTGTCAAATGACAGGCTGAATTTAGTCACCTTCGAATGTCGACGCGCGGACTAAGTGAGCCTTTACTTCAGCATCCACTTTGCGGTTTCATGGCATAATACTTTTGTTTTGAAGATGTTTATCTTAACTTTTAGTAGACTAAACTGGAAAGTGAACCCGTATTAAAGTTAAGGTACCAAGTGCAACAGGCACTAAGAGTCTCTCCGCACACTTAAAGTGAGACCATGGCATGTTGCTGGCCCGAAACAGAAGAATATTTTACATTTATAAAACATTATGTTGTCTCTTATTTTGTGGGGCCGATATAGCGCAATCGGTGTAGTGACTGGTCTACAGGCTGGCAGTCAAGGAATCGAGGTTACATTTCGACATTGGCGAGAGATTATGCTTTTATTGAAACCGTTCAGACTGGCCCTGGTGCCCACCCAGCCTCATAATCAGTGGGTACAGGGGAGAGTGCACTTGAGTAAGGTGGTTGTCATCACATCAAATTCGACGGTGGGTAACATTTGCGCTGTTGAGCTATCTACCGATTGGCCACCATAATCAGCGTGGCAGATAGAGTGTTGTAGGCGTGATGGCTTCCACTGGAGTTTATATTCGGTGGCCTGTGTATTTGGTCACAAAGACCGGATGTTCGAACAGAGGTTTTTACTTTTTCTTAGTTTCGGCATGCAGATATAAGTATCACGCAACGTTGTCACATTACTCCATGTTTTATAATTGGTTATCATTACATCCTTGATGTTCAATCGTGCATGTCGAGTTTTGAATGTATACACACACGTGTGTGAGCTTAATGCAGCCTGTATATATGTGTGTGTGTGTGCGTGCGTGCGTGCGTACGTGCGTGTGGCTTTGTAGGCCAGTGTATGAACTACTTAGCGATAAATTAAACATAGGCTGTCTTTATATAACAAGTACAGAAGTTCAGTGAATGGAATATGACATCCAGAATATCGTATTTGGATCAGCATGCGTGGATGCTGTGACCGTGGTCAGGCTTTCAGAGGGGGTTAGGAGTCGCTGGACAGGGCAAACAGAAATTCGCCCACAAGCTATCCAGCATGTGATCGAAAATTTTATGAAGTATGTCCTGGGACGTTTGAAGTGTTCGGGTTGCACGTCACCGTCAAATAGCGCAAGGTGTCAAATGATGAACCATGTAGAGCTTCGCTCTTCTGCGATATTACGCGGCGACATATAGTAATTATTTATCGACGTTTCGGGACAACGTATCGGTCCCATCTTCAAGGGTCAAGAGTCTTAGGACTGTTGACCCATGAAGATCCAGAAGAGCCCAGATCTCATCAACATCGCGGCGGAAGCCTGAAATCAAGATGAACCACGTGTGTTACGTGGTTACTGTACGTGTTCGAAGTAGCCTTCGTTATTTTTAAGACAGACGGCAATGCGCCGCAGGCGTTTTGTCAGAAAACGCTTGGCCTTAATTTTAATATTAGCGCCCCATCTGCGGCTAAGGCCTCCCACCTTATCTATTCCTATTTTGTACTCCGACTGAAATTTTGTATAAATAACTGTCATTATGGCTTTTACTTTTGTGCGAACAGCGGTCGCAATTTCTTTAACCCGCAGTTCCCCAGCGGCTTGTTTTTCCCAACTGCGACAGTTTTACAACGACGTCAACCCCAGCAGTTGGTGACGGATTGCTGTATTCAAAAAGTCCCGACGTCCTTTCTCACTTTGTGTTCTTGAAAATGTTGTGGTGGACGCAGACAAGATTTGTTACGAAGGGTGTAACATTAATCTTGCTATACACTGCTGCCGGTTCTAATTAAACAGGTTTCGCCCCTGTGGTCTAGAGCAGACGGCTGTCGGCTTTGAACCCGGAGGTACCACTTTACTGTACACTGATACGAGAATAAAGAGCTGCCCCACTGCCGTGCGCACAGTGCGAAGCTGTCCGTGCTGCAGGAAGTAGAGACCGACTGACTGGTACATACTGTTTAACTACAGACTTGCCGCTCTCATTACAGTTAACTTCAGTGCAGTCGGTAAATTTAACGGCATTCACCTTCGTTAGAGACTGGATTGTTGCTGTATGGAGACGGATCCTTCAGTGAGAATCCACAACGTGAATCGAAAATCCAAGTTTCCAGCGCCCTCATAGTTGCTGCTTTGTCGTCTGAATTTTTACAGAAGTCGTCCATCTGAGATGTAATATTGATAATGATTCTGTGTATGCCAGGACGGTATATGGGGGAGTGAAGTTATGACTCTGTTCATTCTTAACATTGCAGCTAGATGGAGGTGAGTGGTTTGCTTCCGGCCCCGGCCGCTTTACCGCCCTGGAAAGACTTCTGGCAGTCATTAACCCTTCAAAGACGAAGCGTATCTGTTTTACATAAGGACTCAGTACGCACCGCGCTGTAAACACTCTCCACTTCGGTTATAAAAACCAATCTCTTAATGTTTTATAAGGCAAAAGTTGCTGTTTGTTCTGAGATCCGTACAAAACACATAAACGCAATGTGGGCACCACGTAGAATTTTTTAATGTTAAACCTGGTGGTACGTAAAGTTACCGCTAGGCTTTAAAAGGTTAAACATGAGGCTGGGTGTGCCCCAGAACCGGTCTGGATGCTTCGAGCGTAGGGAGAAATTTCATGCCCGTGCCGGGAGTAGAATCGAGATTTATCAGTGGTCCTGCCCATAGACTGTGGGCCGGGATGGCGTAGTCGGTACAGCGAATCGCTACGGGTTGGAAGGTCCGGGGATGGAATCCCAGTGTGGGCGAGATTTTGCACACCCCTCCGGACCGGCCCTGAGACCCACCCAGCCTCCTGTACAATGGGTACCGGATCTAGTTCCGGGGGGTAAAGCGGCCGGAGCGTGGCGTTGTCTAACCACCTCCATCTAGAGCCGAAGTTAAAGGAAAAGTAGAGCTATACCTCTACTCCCTCTCTGGACCTTCTTGGTTCGTTCAAGGGTGACCTTTACCTTTACCAGCCCATAGACTATTCACTATACCGACTACGAAATCCCGCCTCTTATAAAACACATGGCGAGAATATAACTTTACGTCAACGTTCCCTCTATTTTTTTTACGGCTGCGCGGACCTGCTTCTGCTCTGAGCAGAAAATTTTTACGCGACCTGACGACTGTCTGTCACTTTAAAAGTTTTCTGTTATGTACACATTAAGAATATTTACAATGAAAATTGAAAAATTCCAGCTGCGCGGCAAGAATTGAGTGTACGCAGGAGCATTTGAGTTACTGCGTGGCCGCGCACCCACGCAGCTTAGAGGCAACATTGCTTTACGTGCACCTTGAAAATTAGTCTTTAAGTCGTGAGAGGTATGCCCTAAAGTACAGGACGTTCCACTTAAAATCGGCCCGCTTGCACGGCGAAATCAAGAAAGGACTTCCTTTCGTTCAGTTTTTGGTAGATTAATGTGCACACGCTTACAGAAGATGTTGGAAATGAAATCCTTATAAATCAATACATTTTTGTGCGCTTGTTATCGAAAATCATCTCTTGATTTCGCCGTGCAAGCGGGCCAGTTTAAGTGGAACATTCTGTATTACTGCAATGTGAAATTTCACTCTCAGAAATGTTATGATCTTCTGTGGTTAGATTACCCATTCTTTGTCACTTCAGGCCTGGAATGGATGTGGCAAGTGGCTTGCTGATGGTGATGTGGTCTGTGTGCGCGCGAGTGTATAAAGTATAGATTTTTGTATGGAATACAGGAAATTTTGGTTCGAGTATGCCCACTTAGCGGTAACGTCACCTGTCGTGGTAATTGGCGGGCTTAATAACGCGTAGGCCGATCCCAGTAGCCGCGCGGTCTAAGGCGTAAGTCTGCAGCCGAGCGCTTGCTGGGATCGTGGGTTCGAACCCCACCGGAGGCATGGATGTTTGTCTCTTGTACAGTGTTTGTGTTGTCAGGTATAGGTCTCTGCGACGGGCCGATCCCTTGTCCAGAGGAGTCCTACCGACTGTGATGTTTGTCTGAGTGTGATCAAGTGAAAATAAACAACCTCGACACCTACTGTGAGTAGGTAGAAGAGGTCAGTACTACGAAACGAATAACGCTTAGGTTTCGTAATGAAAGTTAAAGTTGATAACCTCCTTCAGAATAAGACGCAAACAATCCGCTACTTCTGGTATAAAAAAGAAGTAGCTGGCTTATGAAGTATAAAATTCCATGACCACTGGATGAGGAAGCTGTATTGAGAACAACAGAGTCCGTTAATAACGCGATGTCCACGACTCTAGCTCCCGTTCTACAGCTGTTGTAACCAGTTTCGGAGTGAGCAGTCCGATTCTTTCTCATTAAGCATAATATTTTGTAGTGATTTGTTACCCTATGTCGATGTCTCTGACAGATGACATTTTTCCGTATTTTATTTCTTCGCTGCAGAGTTCGTATAATGTGTCTGTATTTGACAGTTGTATTAAATTGTGCTGTCTTGCTCGGCTCTGTTCTTGATTTTACCGACAACTTTACGGATATTTCATTCTTGCTGTTTGAATTTCCTCCGCTTTTACAAGGTTTACATGGCCTATTGATTTGCGACAAATGATGACCAGTAGTTCTGATCTTACTAATGCCAGTACGCTACAGGGATTCGAAAAGGGAATTTTTTTTTGTGGTTGTTACGTGTAGAGTTTTACTCTTCCGTTCAGTGTATGTGATTTATTTTACTTCACTTATTTATTATATGTAACTCAAACTTATTGTACCTATTGAAGAACAACATATATGTTGTTTTGTAGCACGCATTCTTTCACATGTTTCATCTTAAGTAAGCCATCTGCAGGGGGATTCACTTAAAAGGGAGGAAAAAAAGACAGATATTAATACAACCATCGTCAAATGTGCAGTACAACCACGTATAAAATGTGACATACAGATGTCAGTAAATTCGTATAATTAAAATATATCTCGCTGCCACATTTTGTACATGGCTGTACAACATATTTGATGACAATGTGTATCTATATTAATATACGTGTTCTTTTATCCCCCTGTAACTGAATCCCACTGCAGATGGCTTACGTAAGTTGAAACATCTGAGGGAGTGTATACTACGAAATAACACGACATATATGTATTGGTTGTCAATAAGTGCAATAAGTTGGCATTATATATAATAAATATATGTCTAATGCACGGAATGTGTACAGTATAAGATCTTGTTTCATTATTGAATCAACAAGTACGAGTATAAATCACAAAATTATAGGTTCTCTGAACTCAGAAGTGAGTTTATTACAGATAAACACCTTTATTAATGTAAATAACACTAGTAAATGTACGTACCATATACTAACTAAATCCATGTAGCAGAGTTTTTGAGAAGCTAGTCAAGTAACTTACCGCATATCATGCAACCAGATGTTTCTTTACGTGTCCACAAGATTCTGCCACCTGTCCCTATCCTTAATCACGTCAATCCAGTTCCACGTCCTCCCTTCGATTTATTTAAGATGCATTTTAATATTATACACACCCTTACTCGTCTGTCTTACAAGTGGTCTCTTTAGGTGTCCCCACGAAAACCGCCTATGTTCGTTTCCTGTGTACCATACCTGCCGCATGCCTGTCCATCCCATTCTTCGTGATTGGATTACCCGAAGAATATTTTGTAAGAAGTACAGATCATATATGTAATTGTGCATTTTTCTCCTTTCATATACGTACCACCTAATCAAAGTTGAAAACCCCGAACATGTCTGTCAGTCTAATTCGATTTTTAGATCGAATAAATGTGCGAATTGTAGGGGATAATAGGCTTTCACGGCGACTCAGCCAAATACAAGTAGTCTTGTGGGTGACGGCACCGTGTAGATGTAGGATGTATTCCAGAAGTTTCGTAGATTCTTCGCGGGGGAAGACAGAACCAGGTTACCTTCTTTTAGAACCCTTCATCTATGGCCGGGGGATTTTGAGAATTAAATTAGGGTCTTAGTTGAGCGGTGGGCTTCTTCCATATTTCTAACGCAATTTCATTATGGTTAACAATGTCGACTTCAGAAGACGTCCGGAATATAATAGAACGTTGTCGTTCTTAAACGTTCAACAAGTCATCGTAGTCCTTCCCTCTTCTACCTACTCACAGTAGGTGTCGAGGTTGTTTATTTTCACGTGATCACACTCAGACACACACACCACATTCGGTAGGACTCCTCTGGACAAGGGATCAGCCCGTCGCAGAGACCTCTACCTGACAACACCAACACTCACAAGAGACAAACATCCATGTACCCGGTGGGATTCGAACCGACGATCCCAGCCAGCGCTCGGCCGCATACCTACGCCTTAGACCGCGCGGCCACTGGGATCGGCTCAGCAAGTCATTTGATCCCTAAATATTTCTTGCCGGGAAAATTATGCAAGCCCCCCTATTAATTTGTGTGTCGAGAAAGGTAAAGCCGACGCTGATATCTCTTATGCTGCTTTAATGTATGAAGCAGTTGCGAAGGTAACAGATGTTGTGATGAAGCAATTCGCAAAGAGCCGTAACACTGTGCAGTACACAGTTTTCACTTTATGTAAGAACGTAACAACCAGAAGTCACTGGCATGAGATCGTGATGGAACAATACTGTGCACGTAATAACATGGGATTCTCGCAGGTTACATTTGCTGCATCATCCTTTCAACTTGTTTTATTTAGCGTTCCGGCTCGTTAATCTTCTGGTTTGATCATTATTACTTCATGGGGTATGTTTCATTACGTGAGGTGCGAAATTCAGTAGTGTAGGAATGTTAAGTGAAAGTCAAGGTTTTAATTCGATTGGAGAACGACGTAGCACTGCAGTGCCCATTTTAGGCTTCAGTAACATTTCAAGTAGCCGCAGGTTAACGCGACCGTTGTGTGTTAATTATGTACTAGGTGTCCGTATAAAGCTGACCATAAATGTGGTCATGGCCACCAACTGACGTGGCAAGATACCTGAATAATGGAAAATTAAAGGCGGTTTTCGAACTTGCTGCTCATAATATTATGATTCGAAGTCTTTATGTATTTTGACATAAATTTTCCGAGTTAGGGTTTCTGACAAATGATAAGTTGTGTATTGATGACAACTAGGATAGTATGTCTGCGTTTGCCAAGACTAAGTATGCACCGTATTGCAAAGAGAGGACAAACGAATGATCAGACATGGCCGAGCCAGCAAAGTCACCGGTTACAACCTGGACGGCAGGAGTCACATTCTGTGCAGGGGCAGAATTTTTTTGGGCGCCGTCGCGTTCAGACTAAGTCTGTATTCCGCCCAGAGTCATTTTCAGTGAGCACCGACAACATATTTCGCTCGGACAAACTCCATTTAGTGCCGATGTTGAATTCCTCGAGCTTTACCGCTGCGACCATTTTACCCCCTTCATGAAGAGGTGCTTGCGCACAGGAAATTTGTCACTTTGGCAGCAAAACATGCAAAATCAACACTGCTGATAACAAAACCCCTTTGTACGCTGTCATATGCCAGTTGAATCTCAGGATTAAAAGCTTAAGTTCAGGATGTAGGAGGCAGCCTCTAGCTGCGAATATATTGAGTACTCGGAAACAGCCAGCAAGGGGTGGTCCTCCAGGTTGGGGATTAGACGGGGCTAACAACTTCTCGCCGTAAGAAACTGACATGTTATGGCCTCAGAATTCGACATATTTCATCTGTTATTTTAAGAGAATAATATGAACTTTATGTCGTGGATTCCATGTGCCTTATATAAGAACTTACGCTGTTTTAACCTTTTAAAGCCTAGCGGTAACTTTAAATATGACCAGCTTTAACGTTAAAAAAATTCTACGTGCTGCCCACATTGCGTTTACGTGTTTTGTACGGATCTCAGAACAAACAGCAACTTCTGTCTTATAAAACATTAAGAGACTGGTTTTTATAACCGAAGTGGAGAGTGTTTACAGCGCGGTACGCACTGAGTCCTTATATAAAACAGATACGCTTCGTCTTTAAAGGGATAATACGAACTTTTTGTCGTGGATTCCATGTGCCTTATATAAGAACTTACGCTGTTTTAAAGTAGGTCTACCAACTGCGTTGTATCACATTTATTGTTTTTTTTAAGACAAATGCGTTTCTACGCTCATGTGTCATTGCCATGTGACATAAAAAAACAACCTACACTTCCAGAAGACACTGACAGTGACGGTAATATTAGCGTCAAAACGCGTTTGTCGTAAACAGAAACAGTAATTGTGGTAAAAGGCAGTTGGTACTTACAACAGCATTATCTTTCTATACGAATATAAATTATGGCGCCCGAGAACATGGTGCTGAGGAGAATATTTGGAAATGAGAGTAACAGTAGGGTCGAGAAAATTTTATGGAAGATGCTGGATAATTTGTGCTCCTCACCAGACTGTTAGGTGATCAGTTCAAGAAGGCTGAAGTGGCTGATGCATGAAGCACGCGTGGGAGATGTGACAAAGGGATACAAATTTTGGTCGGTAAACCTTAAAGATAGAGGCCACTTGGAAGACTTGGGAAGATGACAGTAAAGTAGATACTGAGGAAACGTACTGTGCAGTGGATCTGTGTAACACAGTGACGGGATTGTGTAAGCACGGTAATGGGTTCTGCGGTTCCGTACAAACACTGGGATTTCTGATATGATTGTGTGACTGTTGACTTTTTAAGAAGGATTTTGACCCGTGGGCTCGGTTATTTAGTTGCCCAAAGCAGCGAAATTTCTGCTTAGAATCAGGTCGTCCGTCTGTAACAAGACAGCAAGTTACATGGAACTAGAACGGTTTTAACATTTGTGTCATTATTGATATGAAAGTGAGTGTGCAATTTAATTAGGGCAGTAGACTGCTGCTTTCAACTTCTGCTCAACAAATTTTTTTACTCGTATAACTGTTTGAACAGTGATCTTAAAAAACGGTAGTCATCTTAGAAGCAAACTTTAAAGTTCATTAACTGTAGTAACTTACGCTTGTGCTGAATTGTCCTCTCTTTGTCAAGGTGTCCTAATTTCTGTCTAAATTGATTAACCCTTTAAAGACGAAGCGTATCTGTTTTATATAAGGACTCAGTGCATACCGCGCTGTGAACATTCTCCACTTTGGTTATAAAAACCAGTCTCTTAAGGTTTTATAAGGCAAAAGTTGCTGTTTGTTCTGAGATCCGTACAAAACACATAAACGCAATGTGGGCACCACGTAGAATTTTTTAATGTTAAACATGGTGGTATGTAAAGTTACCGCTAGGCTTTAAAAGGTTAAACAGGTTTGCTTCTGCTGTTCTTGCACTCCGAATTGCGACTAATATTGCAGATGATATTGCTGACATCGTAGTTGGAGCGATGTTAGTTGGATTAGCCCCGAGTTCGGAGAACTGGAGTAAGTCGCGTGATGCTGTAAGAGTCTCCGTTCGTTTGGGAAGTGGCGCCGCGCCAGTGGGTTGTTGGTGCCCCGCTTTTCGAGACGACTGTAGTGGTCTCATCTGCAAGGGTCGAGTTGCCCTCTAAGTGTTCTGCATGGGCAATTGAACTCTTGCCCTTGACCCAATTGACGCTGCGCTGCATGCCAGAAGAACGGAGACCACAACTGCATCGCTGCGGAAGCCAAGAAACTCGCATACTTTGTATGAGTTTTCACGCTATCACGGTGGGCGTTGCTTCTGGGTTAGTACACAGTGCAGCGTGTTGTCTCGACATTTCGGAGGAATTCTATCTTGTGTCTTTTTCTTTGTATGTGTTTTTTTGTTTTTTTGTGCTAGTTGTGATTTTGTAATTGGCCTGTTGGCCGCTGAGTCAACGCGTAAACAAAGAACTGCCTTCTATTATTATTATTATTATTATTATTATTATTATTATTATTATCCGATTTTCTCACTTCTCAGCTTTAGCTGGGAAATATTCACCTATCCTGGGATGTATCATCAACGGGATTAGGCTCGGTGGTCCTATGTATAGTTTAGGAAATTTCTTACAATTGAACATGTGCCAAGAATTACCACTTTTTGCATTTGTATATGTGTTTGGGTGGAGTTTTTAAGTCTCTTTAGACTTTGTGACAGTGACTTTGGAATTATTCCCGTGGCTGAGATTACTATCGGGACCACTTGTACTGCGTCCTGCTTCCATATATCACGTACTTCGTTCACCATTTCTTGGTTTTTGTTTTGTTTTTCGGTTATTGTTTTGGCGAGATTGTGTGTATTTGGAATAGCTATGTCTATTATTATTATTATTATTATTATTATCATTATTATTATTATTATTATTATTATTATTATTACAGTAGAATCTCGACAGTTCGAGGTGAACAGAACAGATGTTGCCTCGAATTATTGAAAAGCTCGAACTATACAAATTGCGACAATGGAAACATTTTATCGTGCTTTTAGCATTCATCGTTGGGGCGCGTTGAAGTATATACTGTACTTAAGTCACATAACAAAACATTTATGTGGAGTCTGCGTTGACGAAACCTATTCCATGTTGGTATGCAGGTCGGTATTTCAAGTGCTGATAAAACTGTACGTCTAGTTGTCATTGGCACACAGTGTACGATCTGTCGGCCGGTGTTGGCAACTAGAACGTTGCACTGAGGTTAGAAATAAGTCTTGTCCTGTCATTCAAGTAGTAAATGTAAAGGCCGGTACAGGGAGTCCTTGTTATCCGTTGTCAGTTGGGACCAACAAAAAAATTCTATTTGCAACCAGGGCTGTGGAGTCGGTACAGAAAACCTCGGACTCCGACTCCGACTCCTCAATTTTTAAATCTCCGACTCCGACTCCTTCATAAAAACTCAATATGTGTTATATGGTAATGGTAAACCCACTAAAGTGAAAAAAGGTATCATAAGACATTTCATCACCACCACGTGAATCATCAGGCTACTTTTTAGACTCATAACCTATATTTAAGTATAAGTCTAATGGTTATTGTAGTTAGTATGTAGTTAAGATTTTATATCGAGGTCAGAGTCGGAGTCGGTACATCTTTACCGGCTTCGACTCCGACTCCGACTCCACCCAAAATTCCTTCCGACTCCGACTGCACAGCCCTGTTCGCAACGAATCCCTCCTTAATTGCCGCCCGTAAGAAATGATGTAGCCATGTGTTAATGAGGGCCGGGTTGGTGTGTACAGTACATTTTACAGATAAACATTAATTATGGCCGATCCCAGTGGCCGCGCGGTCCAAGGCGCAGGTCTGCGGCCGAGCGCTTGCTGGGATCGTGGGTTCGAATCCCACCGGAGGCATGGATGTTTGTCTCTTTTACAGTGTTTGTGTTGTCAGGTAGAGGTCTCTGCAACGGGCCGATCCCTCGTCCAGAGGAGTCCTACCGACTGTGGTGCGTTTGAGTGTGATCAAGTGAAAATAAAAACCCTCGACACCTATTCTGAACAAGTAGGCAGAAGAGGAAAGGACTACGAAACGAAACATTAATTATGCTTGCGAAAAATTCACCTTTTCTCAGGTTTGCCGGCTCGTTACGGTAATAACCTCTTTTTTTTTTTTTTTTTTTTTTTTTGCACTGCGAGGCTAAATATTTTGAGATTACTGAAAACACGGTTTCCGTTTTCCCCCCCCCCCCCCCCCCCCCGCCTTTACAGCCATGAGTGTGTGCAACACGTCATTGTTCTTCCTGAACATCATTGTGTTGGACATTGATTGATGATTGAAACACACATTGAATACGGTGAGTTAGTGATTTAAAAATTACAAACAGTGAATTGTTCTTTGAAAATGTACTGTTTACAGGCGATGATTCGACAGTTGTCGTGAATTTACCAGTGATCAGTGACATGCCTGTCCCAGTGATAGCTTATAAGCGATATAAATGACGACCTACTAGACCGCAGCAAAGAAAACGATTAACTTTGTGCGTAGTGCACTGTTTATTGTGTGCACTTTGTGCGCAGTAGTTCTGTTATTATTATCATCATTGCTGTTGTGATGATTATTAACCAAGGTTATGATGGTCATTCACCTCTGTGTCGTCTTGGCTGTTCAGAAATCATGTGCTAGGCTTGGTTCTTGAGCAAGAGAGTTTAAAGAAATGGACACACGCGACGCTGAAACCGTTTTCAAATGGAAAAGTTGTGCTTTGTGGATGTGATCTTCGGGAGTGCTGGGAATTTTTTTACGTATGGTTTCTCCATAATTTGGACAAGTGTGTGTGGGAAAAATGATTGCAACTGCTTTCTGTTTGAAAATTCGTGGGTCACGGATGATACATATATATATATATACACTCATATATATATATATTCATATAGGCCCTACATGTGCACGTTTTTGCTGTCTAAATTTACGTAATTTGAAAACGTATTCTATTTGGCAGTTACCGTGCAGGAAAATGGAAGAATTAAATTTATTGTTCCAGATTTTCCGGCACAGAATATTAAGGTTGCATATCTTGGCTTTCTCTTATATATCTGTAATAATCTTCTTGAAGCATATCGTGTAATTTCATGGTTTGTAAACCCCTCATATGTTCTGGCTTTATTCTCACTTTGTGGTCTTTCGATTTCGTTAACGTAGAAATCTGTGACTGTGGCAGGCAGACTATAATCTGCCTAGCTAGTGCGTCTATTGTTTTTAAAGTGGGCCTTCGCGTTGTACGTTGACAACAAAATTACAGGAACAATAAAAGGCCGTACAGCACAACTTCAATTCATTCAAGGTGTTTTTAAGTATCACAATTATACGCTACATGTTTCGGCACTATTCGTGTGCCATCCTCAGCTGTGTGGTATAGAACGTTTCTATACAGGTTGTTATTGCAATATCATAAATATTCGGTGTATATATATATAGATATATATATACACATAGATAGTTCAAAAAGTAAAGGCAATTCTTGTACTAACCACAAACAAAGTGAAATGGACACAACAGTAACATAGGCAGAACCAGAGCTAACGTCTAGCATTTCAGCAACTTCAGACACAGTAATCCGTCGGTCTTCTCGAATGAGAGTGTTAGCACGATTGATATTGCCTTGAGAGTGCAAAGTTGAGGGGTGCCCCAGTCGAGCTTCGTCACACTCGTTCTTCCAGATTTAAACCTTGCTACCCATTCGTAAACTTTCTCTTACTCATGCAGTTAACACTGCTATGTTATGCTAACATTCTTCGATGGATTTCAGCAGGTTTGACCGTACTGCCCAAAGAAATCTTGTCAAGGCCTGTTGTTCACTGACGGTGCAATCGGAAAGCACAGCATCCATGTTTGCATAGTCAACGCTTCAGCCAGACTGGCAATGGAGTGCTGGGCGATGCATGTGAAACCTGTCAGAATCGAGTTACACCCGGCTGCAATTGGTTGGCTGCTATCGGTGGTGGTACTCGCTTAATTCATAAATTGCCTTTAATTTTTGAATTACCGTCGTATATTGCAATAACGACCTGTATAGAAAGGCGCTATAGGAGACAGCTGAGGATGGCACAGGAATAGTGCCGAAACATGTAGTTATAATTGCGATACTTAAAAACACATTGAATAAATTGAAGTTGTGCTGTACGGCCTTTTATTGCCCCTGTAATTTAGTTCATTCACTGTAATAATTATTACAGTGGATGAACTAACTACATAATTTCTGTCAGCGCTTAACCTTTTAAAGCCTAGCGGTAACTTTACATACCACCAGGTTTAACATTAAAAAATTCTACGTGGTGCCCACATTGCGTTTATGTGTTTTGTACGGATCTCAGAACAAACAGCAACTTTTGCCTTATAAAACATTAAGAGACTGGTTTTTATAACCGAAGTGGAGAGTGTTTACAGCGCGGTACGCACTGAGTCCTTATATGCAACAGATACGCTTCGTCTTTAAAGGGTTAATGAACAGTGTGATGTGTACAGATGCGAAGAATGTCTTTGTTTACGTGTGTGTTTGCAGGCATATGTCTATGGCAGTTTAAAGAAAGCAGAGGGAAGTTCTTAAAATTCTGTTTAGTCACGACTTCATATTGTTTTCTTTGTCGTAATGCATCGGCGTAAACTAGAAATATACAAGTGTGCGATCATGTAGAAGCAGTGCGTGATCTGAGAGAGCGTGCTTCCTGTGGTACGGAGATGAGATGGTTGCAGAACCCAACCAAGTTCTCCGCTCTGCTTGGACTGGAAGGGGCGTGCTGCTCATAGGAGCTGCCGTTGCGGTCCACAGAGCAACAAACTGCATGTCATGGATACACATCAAGGAACAAAAAGTAATAAAAACTTGGATGCTCAGCATTTCATCATCTAAAAATGCGGGCTTATATTCCGCTGGAAAACTTCAATTTCCCCATAGGAAAGGTTTCATTTCCGAGGTTATTGATATTTCCTTGATTCTTCTGAAACAATGGAATTGTGTAGTAAAGGCTTCGTGCTGTGGTCGTGTGGAGCGTGTTATGTTCTCAGTAATGTCCTTATCCCCATTTGATTTTAACTTACCACAGATTTCTTAGAGACAGTGTTTAAATTGTTTGTATTTCGTCATTTATATTTTTTGCGCACAATATAGTAATTACTTCGCGAAGCACAGTCAGTCTTGCCTATCTTGTCAGTGAATTCACTGTCTTTATGGGACCCTGACGTTTCATTTCCACGTCGACAAGAGATGCCACTTTAGCTTATCCTCAAGTAGATGAATCCAGTCCACACTATAGAGTCCTGTTAGTTTGAGATCCATTTCAATAGTATCCTTTTTTATGCCTCGGCGTCTCACGTTATTTCTTTTCATTCGGGATTTCTCATCTCCAAGTATTCTGCATGATGCGTGCATCTCATCCATCCTCTTCCATTCGATCACCGTTCTTAATACTTTTAAAGACTACGCAGGCCTATTATGAAGCCCCATATTATGAGGTTTTCTCCATCTTGTTACTTCCTGCTTACAGACCAAATATTGTTTTCAGCCGTTTTTCCCCAGGCACCCACACACATACTGTTCTTGTGAAGACGGTAATGAACCCTTGGGTCCTGTGAAAGGCCTGGAATGTCTTGACTAGCAGAACTTTCCAAGGACCCTGCTGCATGGAGTTAATTACTGGCTGTCGGATTTGCCATGTCTCATGTAGGTTTCCCCCTACCCCCTACCCTCTAATCGTTCCACAAGGGTGGTATACCGTTTTGATCTTCTCCATCCCTTCAGCCCTGCGACATTCCAGTCCCGACGGTCTGTACTGGGTTATTACATTTGTCGAGCCTGCAGTTTGAATCAGTTATATGGCTCGCGCTTCTGCGAGTACTGATGTGTTATGAGCACTTCATTCCAAGGAAACCGGTAACAATTCGTGGCGTGTTTTAGCTCACACATGCTTAACGTATCATTCATTTGCCACTCTGATTTCTCTAATGTGATTCACTGAGTTTTTTTTATATGTTGTACACCGTGCATATTACAAATTATTAAGACAAATCAAGAGATATGCACACTGTTCACAGTGATATATACCACTGTTGGTTTGTGTTAATAATAGTGATTCACTGAGGTTTACCTTAAGGTTGGAAAGCCGTTGGTAACCATTATTCCCACTTTGAAACGTCCAAAGGATATTTACGAAACGTACGTGTCCCGTTTTAAACAATTCTGAAATCCGCACTGAGTGAACAGATTCTGGTCTTTACGGTGTCAGCATACCGACATTGTCTGCCAGATTGTCTGCATACTTGATAAGAACCTGTCGAATGCCAGTCGTCGCACCCAGATGCGAGCCAGCGAATGTCTTCTCGTAATAAATCCAGATAGAATTCGTTTATGCCTCCTGCGTTTTGCTCCTGGTTGTGGCGTTGGGCCGTCCTGCGGCTGTAATGCGTGAAGCCAGCTAGGGTAGTTAACATGGTTACGTGCATTTGAGTCTTGGGCTGTCATTATTCTTTGCCAGCTAACCTATTTCCATGACAGGTGCTACTTATATATCCGTTTCATTACACTATCGATACAAAATAAATCGTTTTTCTTCACTGCTAGCCATGTTGACAGACGTGTTTAGCGGAAAGAAATGCCAGAAAGTTTGCTGAGAAGCCTTTACTGTTAGTTCGCTCAGATTTATTGTTTCACAGCCGCACACTAGGCTGCAGACCGTTTCTATGCCGTTCTCTCCACTTAGCTAGATATCTTGTTAAGATTGCCTGTTATCATTTTTAGTCTTTTTAGTTTGCCTGTCAGAACGCAGTAAGGCGTTCGATAGTGCTGCTGACAAGGGATTGCGGAGAGACAGGGTAATCAGAAAGGTGATGAGCTGAGGAAGTAAATTGGCTTAACGTATTTCTTCCTCTGGTCACGCGTTCTGTGCATAAATTACAGGAATTGAAATGAAGCCTTACAGAGGAGGTTATGTCGGTCTGTCTGTCTGACTGTACGTTTTATGCGCGAAGTTGCTGTACGGATTCTTTGAAGTTTAGTGTCGATAGTGTGTGTGTGTGTGTGTGTGTGTGCGCGCGCGCGCGCGAAAATTATCGGGGTGTTAATGTGGCTTACTGTGGATCCAGTATAACCCATAATGAGGTTAGACTGTGTCAGTTTTCTCAGAAATGACTGTTCGTAAAAAGAAATTGATACACATAGTAAGATATAGACCACGCGATGATGGTCTATAACTTTTGATTTGAAACATTTTTGGCATGATATATATATATATATATTTATATTTATATATTGAATGAAATAATCTTCTGAACAGCTGTTTAACGCATAGTTTTTTAATTATTTACTTCTTACGTATATATTTTAACTATTTATTTTATCTCAGAACAAACACAGTTACTCTAATATCGACGTTTACATGAAACTATGTGCCGATCCATGTAGTGAGGTAAGAGTGTGTTGTCTACAAAGTCCATGGCTGTATTTGACGGAAACTTTGCTGTTAATATTTAGAAAAAGTAACCTGGTGTTCTCTGAAGTGTTACAGTAATCCGAAAAGCTTTACAGCATTCAGCTGTGACTGAGCGGAGTGAATATCAAGGCCATTGCGGTACGCAAAAATAACGTCTCCTGTGGGAAATACGTGCACGCCATTAATAAACCTGGTTAAAACCCTGTTTCCGGTGTGTCGGGTGTCTGCTTGACCTTGATTAAATGTTTTTAGATGGTAGGCGATCGATGGTCCTTTGTGTGTGTGTGTGTGTGTGTGTGTGTGTGTGTGTGTGTGTGTGTGTGTGTG